>ONZH01014172.1:0-75212 GCA_900303285.1 Rhinella marina | reverse complement strand
GTCCATGCTCACGCCAAACTGGCGGGAACTGGCTCCCAATGTAACACCACCACATCTGTAACAACAAATACTATAAACCCAATTTTATTTTGTTTATCAGGCCTTCCCGGACACCAGAATAAAAAGCAATCAAAAGATGTCTACATCCAAAATTGTTGTCAAGGAAAAGGTCAACTCATCCTGTAAAGAATTAGCCTTCACACAACACAAAACAAAATTGTAGCTCATAGAATATAACGATAGCCCATAACCAAAGGAGCTATGTTGTGCAAAAGAAGTAAAACAAGAATCTTTACAACTTTGTTCTAGTCAGTATATGTAACCCAAAATGATACAATTAAGAAATATATCCATTAATACCTCCAAGGAGCACATACATACATAAATGGGATACCATGAGAACTGCTGCAGGTAGCTACTACCATCAACAACATCCAAGGAACCCATACTGTCCATTAAATAATTGGATAAATTGTGTGGGCTGCACTTCACTACTGAACAGGTTACAATATGGGGGCGCAGGGAGAACCTCAAAGGAGCCCATATGGTCTGCAGAAACGCCTCATATATTCTAAACACTTCATATATAGGCCAAAATATACAGTCTGCAAGGACAACCTCAAAGGAGCCCATACGGTCTGCAGGAACATCTCATACATTCTGAACACTTCATATATAGGCCAAAATATATGTCCTGCAAGGAGAACCTCAAAGGTGCCCATATGGTCTGTAGGAACACCTCATACATTCTGAGCACTTCATATACAGGCTATCCTCAATAATGTGAAGGGAGCATCACAAAGGAGCCAGTACATTCTAGGCACTTCAGTGCTAAACAGGCTAAACTGTATGGTCTGCAGGGAGTACCTCAAAGGAGTCCATAGGGTCTACAGGAACACCTCATACATTCTGCGCACTTCAAATGCAGGCTACACTGAATAATGTGGAGGGAGCATCACAAAGGAGCCAGTACATTCTAGGCACTTTAGTGCTGAACAGGCTAAACTGTATGGTCTGCAGGGAGAACCACAAAGGAGCACATAGGGTCTACAGGAATGCCTCATATATTCTGAGCGCTTCAAATACAGGCTACACTGACTAATGTGGAGGGAGCATCACAAAGGAGCCAGTACATTCTAGGCACTTCAGTGCTGAACAGGCTAAACGGTATGGTCCCAGCAGGGAGAACCTCAAAGGAGCCCATAGGGTCTACAGGAATACCTCATACATTCTGAGCACTTCAAATACAGACTACACTGAATAATGTGGAGGGAGCATCACAAAGGAGCCAGTACATTCTAGGCACAGGCTGAACAGGCTAAACTGTATGGTCCCTGCAGGGAGAACCTCAAAGGAGCCCATAGGGTCTACAGGAATGCCTCATACATTCTCAGCAGGGGCGGATTGGCAATGTAACTTACCGGGAAACCTCCCGGTGGGCTGATTGCCTGCAGTATGCTTGGGGCCGGCGACGCCTTCAGTTTACACATTGTCTTAGGATCCATTCACACGTTCTGTTTTTCTTTCCTGATTCGATCCTGATCTGGATCCATTCATTTCAATGGGTCCTGAAAAAAATCAGGATCGAATCAGGAAAGAAAAACAGGAGTATGAATGGAGCCTTAAAATGAAAGGATTACAGCAGGGGAGCTGCGGCCGGCGCCTGCCCTACAATACACATTACAGCCCGCAGTCAGCCCTGCTGCGATCTCATTATCATACCATTGTCATGATAATGAGATCTCAGCAGGGCTGCTGGCAGCCGCAATGTGTATTGTAGCGAGGGTGGTGGCCACTGTTGGCCCTGCTGTAATCCCATCTTCATGCCGCAATGTGCTTGCTTCTGCCCCTGATGGATGCGCCCCTCCCCTCCTGCAGCTCTCTCCTCCTGTCAGGACCTGTGGCTCCGCCTACTTCCAGCGTCAGCGTGACTGACGCTGTGTCGTCCTCCAAACCCCTCCTGCCTACAGGCTGTATGCCAGAAGAGGCTGCTGCATGGATGTGGGAACGGAACTCAGGTAAGGTTTGTTTGTTTTTTTTGTTTTTTTTTTTTTAGCAATGAGTGGGTTTGGGGGAGGGGAACATTATGGAGACCATTACAAAGACAGTACTGTGGGCAGGAAGAGCTTTACTTTGGCAACTATAGGGCCATTACTGGGTCAGTGAGGACATTACTGAGGGTAGGGGAGCATTGCTGGGGCTGCTATAGGGACATTACAGGGGTCAGGGAGGATATTACTAGGGGCAAGGGGGTATTACTGTGGGCATTAGAGAGACATTACTCGGGGAGGGAGGACATTACTGGAGGGCAAGGGGGAGGACATTACTGGGGGCATCATTATTACTGGAGGCACAACGTGGGGCTTTATCATTACGAGGGTACAACACTATACATAATATTAATTCTGTGGACATTATTATTACTTGAGGTCGCATTTTTAATACTGGGGCAAAATTAAAACTGGGGGAACTGTGGGGACATTATTATTATTACTGGGATAATTATATGGGGCACTGTAGGGGGCATTATTATTACTGAAGGCAAACTACATGATATAATTAATACTGGGGCATTATTATTGCTTGAGACACTATTATTAGGGGAATTATTATTACTGGGGGCACTAAGGTGGCATTTTTTATACCAGGACATTATTATTGCTGGGGAATTATAGGGGGACTGTAAGGGCATTACTATTACTGGAGGCACAACAGGGAAGCACAACAGGGGCATTGTTATTGCTGGGGGCAGGCATTATTATAACTGCGGGCACTATAGAGGGCATTAGTATTTTTACTGTATATTATTTGGGGCCTTGGGGAGCACAGTATTGAAGGTAGCAGCAGGATGACAATGTTAGGGCACCATGGCGGGAAGATGATAGAAATTTGAGGACACTAAGATGTTTGTGTGTTATACTCTGCAGAGATGTAACACAGCTACAAGATGTCATCATGTGTTGTCTAGTCCTACCAGAGAAGATGAGGAAAGAGAATATATACATCAGAGGAGACGTCACTGAGAGAAGTCATCATGGTAGTTTGATCCAAATGGAGAAGATGAGAAAAAAGAACATGTACATGACAGGAGAAGTCACTGGATGTAAGAGGTATGTGGTGCTGTATACACCTGTATGTATGGTAATGATGAAAGACCAATCAGAATGCTGAAGGTAAGGCTTCCTCTGTGATATTGCCTGTGTTTTAAGTCTTCATCCCTTTTCTCCATATCTTAATTGGATATGAAGGAAAAGGAGGATGACAGGACATGACAGTTGGTACTAGCCACCACAGAGGGGCAGATTCTATGGAGGTTTTTGGTTCTACTGGGGCAGTATATTGTGCTGCACTGAGCCAAATAAAAACAGCTCCCTCTATGGTATTTCTGGCCCCACCTTCTGTCAATCTGGGCATGCCCACAACATAGGGCCACTTTTATTTTTTTTCCAGGGCCACTTTAAATTCCCAATCCGCCCCTGATTCTCAGCACTTCATATACAGGCTACTCTGACTAATGTGGAGGGAGCATCACAAAGGAGCCAGTACATTCTAGGCACTTCAGTGCTGAACAGGCTAAACTGTATGGTCTGCAGGGAGAACCTCAAAGGAGCCCATAGGGTCTGAAACAACGCCTCATACATTCTCAGCACTTCATATAAAGGCCACAATGTAGGGTCTGAAGAAAGAAAGGAAGAACCTCAAAAGAGCCATAATGGACTATACACTGGCTCTTTTGAGGTTCTCCATGCAGTCCATACACTGTAGCCTGTAGTTCAGTAGTGAGGTGCCTAAAATGTACCGGCTCCTTTGATCGTCAGTCCATACATTTTAGCTTGTTCATTACTGGGGACCTGAACACTGCTGAAGGAATGCTATCTCCGCCTACCACATTAAACATCATATTTACAATATATCCTCACGATGCAGGGAAGAAACGTCATACTATGAAAAGCACAGTCAAACTAAGATAAACATCACATTCGCCAGCATTCATCTTGTCCATTATATATGAAATCTACTTTTTATTTCATACTAGCTGAAGGACCCGGCTTCGCCCGGGTATATTTAATCTATTTCATTTAATGTTTGTGTGTGTGTCGTTAAAAGATAGAGAGTGACCTCTACAGTGCCCACCCCTTGAAGCCACACCACTAAACATGAGGCCACGCCCATTGGCTCCATGAAAACACAGAGGAGAAGCTGTTTGAGTGTGAGCTACTGAAAGGGTGGACATCCCTGCGTCCGTCCAGGCACTGTGCCAGACAGAGAACAGGAAGCCAGAAAACTGGACTGTCCAGCCTAAAGCCGGACATCTGGCCACCCTAACATCAGCCTGCCCCTAGGGTGGCCAGAGGTCCGGTTTTAGGCTGGACAGTCTGCCTTTCAGATTCCCTGCCTGTCCACCATCCGGCACAGGGCCTGGACAGACACAGGGATGTTCACCCTTTCAGTAGCTCGCGCTCAGACAGCTTCTCCTCTGTGCCTTCACGGAACCAGGGGGCGTGGTCTCATGTTTAGGGGTGTGGCTTCATGGGGACCGGTGGCATGGCTACATGTTGGGGGAAGGCTGGACAGTCTGGCTTTCAGACTCCCTGTGCTCTGTCATGCCCATGTCCTGGATGGACACAGGGATGTCCTTTTGAACAGCTTACTCTCAGACAGCAGCACTGTGCAGTCTGCATAAGCTGCAGGGAGAAAGTCACCCTCCCTCCCCTGTAGCTGACGGAAGTTGATTTTTACCTTCATTTTTTCAATCCCGGTCAGATGCTGAATGGAAGGGGCGTGGCCTGACTGGGTTGGGGGCGTGACTTAGTGGGGCCTGGGGGTGGGGCTTTTAAGTCCTTCTTTTGAAGGTGGCCTGAATTACAGGTTGATGCCATAGTAATTTAGGAGGAAAGTGGGTAGCAGTGGAAGAAAACATCTTTTATTACTACTGAACGGTAACTATGTGAAATTTACATTATATTATATAAAACATAACTTATATTTATGGTAACCAGAATACCCCATTAACAGTGTCATCCACAGCGCTCTGTCCCTTTAAATCAGACCTACAGCAGTGAACTGGCTAGGTTGTTATGGAAACCTGGTGTGTGTGGAGACTAACTGCCTGTGAGCTTCTATTGGCTGATAAGGGTCATGTGAAAAAATCCATATAAACGTCACGTGTATAGAAGGATAAAAAAAATATACCTTTATTGTGAGTCCATAGACTGGTAAACAAAATATATCTGTATTAAGAACAGATGTGTAATACAGGACCAAAGTAGTAGGTGGATAGTCATTAAGTGTGGTGGTGACTACAATGTGCTATCCCTAGGTAACCCTCCGTACTAGACTCAGCCCAGGGGTATCTCTAAATGGTAGGGATCCCCTGTCCCCGTACCTAAATGCCTAGATATGGCCCTGTAATGACCCTACAGTAACATGATAATAGAATAGAAAAAAATGGATGAGCTCCACCGATAGGTCGGGGGTGGATGCCCAATTAAATGGAGACCCCGACGCGTTTCTCCAAACATTGGTTCATCAGGGGGTATTGATATACAATTATTTTAGTAGGGAAAATATAAAAATAACGGTACTTAGCCCCAGAGCATGCACGAGGGTATCACTTCGGTCTTTGCCCCTTGCCTTGTACCTGGTTTTTCAATTGGGCCATATCGTCGCTGATACCCTTGTGCATGCTCTGGGGCTAAGTACCGTTGTTTTTATATTTTCCCTACTAAAATAATTGTATATCAATACCCCCTGATGAACCAATGTTTGGAGAAACGCGTCGGGGTCTCCATTTAATTGGGCATCCACCCCCGACCTATCGGTGGAGCTCATCCATTTTTTTCTATTCTATTATCATGTTACTGTAGGGTCATTACAGGGCCATATCTAGGCATTTAGGTACGGGGACAGGGGATCCCTACCATTTAGAGATACCCCTGGGCTGAGTCTAGTACGGAGGGTTACCTAGGGATAGCACATTGTGGTCACCACCACACTTATTGACTATCCACCTACTACTTTGGTCCTGTATTACACATCTGTTCTTAAAGAGGACCTTTCATGACTTTAAAAAAATGAATCTGCACTATCTACCTGATAGTGCGTCCCCCACTGATGCCAGCAGCGTTGTTTTCTTACCAAATTGTCCCCCGGTGGCTTCACACGGGCCCCCCGTTCTTCGGTCCGGCTTTATGCTAATTAGAAGGCATCGGAACAGGGAGGAGGAGACTCCCTGTTCCTCAATGGGCGTTGCTTCTGCCCTGCTGTGAGCGCTGTCCAATCAGAGCGGACCGCTCACAGCAGGGTTGAACTCCTTCGGCCCTGCTGTGAGCGGTCCGCTCTGATTGGACAGCGCTCACAGCAGGGCAGAAGCAACGCCCATTGAGGAACAGGGAGTCTCCTCCTCCCTGTTCCGATGCCTTCTAATTAGCATAAAGCCGGACCGAAGAACGGGGGGCCCGTGTGAAGCCACCGGGGGACAATTTGCTAAGAAAACAACGCTGCTGGCATCAGTGGGGGACGCACTATCAGGTAGATAGTGCAGATTCATTTTTTAAAAGTCGTGAAAGGTCCTCTTTAATACACGTATATTTTGTTTACCAGTCTATGGTCTCACAATAAAGGTATATATTTTTTTATCCTTCTATACACGTGACGTTTATATGGATTTTTTCAAGATTAACTTTATCACGTGATCTATCTGTGTACATTGATTCCCAGTGATAGTCTATAAGGGTCATGTGACCAGGCTAATGCCTTTTTTGGGAATATCTCAGGAACAGTACGTCCTGGAGAGCTAAGACCCGTTCTAAAACCTTCCTGGACACCTGATGTACCTGTGTGCCAAATTTCGTGATTGTAGCTGTGACGGTGCGGATTCCTTTAGCGGACATACACACACACACACACTCAGCTTTATATATTAGATTGGGTAAAAATAAATATGTGTAATTTGTTTTCAGCGAATTGAAATTAATTGCTTTCAATCTGAATTTTGGTAAAAATTCCATTGGCAGAATTAGCAGAATTTCCTGGCGCTTCGATAAACGCGGCATCTGAGGGGTTGAATAAAGAGATGGCAGCGCGATCACCTTTCCCTGTCATTGTGCCCGCTACATTCAAAGAAATGCGCTTTGTGACAAACTAATTCGTCACAAAGTAAATTTGTGATTATTATTTGTAATCAATAAATGGGGGAAAACATTGCTGCCTCTCGATCTCTGAAACCTCAAAGGAGCCAGTACATTGTAGGAACCTCAGTGCTGAAGAAACTAGAATGTATGGGTTATGAGACTCTCCAAGGAGGCTGCACATTCTAGGCTCTTAAAGGGATTCTGTCACCACCATTTTCCATATTAAGTTATCTATACCACTGGATTTATCTCATCATAAGGATCTCCAAATGGTTATTGTTATAGGGCCCAGATGAAGATTTGTGGTGTAAAAATCATTTTTTATCAACTGTCAATCACTTACATTAAGGAGCCCAAGGGGAGTTGACCATCGTTGCTGGAGCCCGGGCTCGGCGATTCCGTTGGAGCCCTGGACCGCCCACCTAATTAATATTCACTTCACTGAGTGAGTCAGTGAAGCTCCGCCGCGGCTGAAATCCCGCGCAGGCGCAGTACATCAAGTGGCCTGCGCCCGTGCGGTCTGTGGCCTCACCTGATGTACTGCGCCTACGCGGGATTTCAGCAGCGCCGGAGCTTCACTGACTCACTCAGTGAAGTGAATATTAATTAGGTGGGCGGTCCGGGGCTCCAACGGAATCGCCGAGCCCGGGCTCCAGCAAAAATGGTCAACTCCCCTTGGACTCCTTAATGTAAGTGATTGACAGTTGCTAAAAAACGATTTTTACACCACACATCTTCATCTGGGCCCTATAACAATAACCATTTGGAGATCCTTATGATGAGATAAATCCAGTGGTATAAATAACTTAATATGGAAAATGGTGGTGACAGAATCCCTTTAAGTAAGGAACAGTCTAATATGTACAGGCTTCATGGAGGAGACTCAAAAGTGCCCATACATTCTAGGCATTTCAGCTCTGAAGCAACTAGAATGTATGGGCTGCAGTGCAAAACTCAAAGAACTCTGTACATTCTAGGCACTTCACTGCTGAACTGGCTAGAATGTATGGGCTGCGGCATGCGACTCAACACAGCCTGTACAATCTAGGAACAACCCTGTGTCCTCCAGGACTGCAGCACATCCTCCCTCACAGGGCTGCTGGCCGGCACACACAGCACCTCCTCCTTCCACAAGCTCCTGCAGTCCAGTTTGTCAGCACTTCCCACATTTAGTCATGTGACCATGAAGGAGCATGTGACCAGTGACATCACAGACCTCCTTCTAACAACTCCACTCTAGCATCTACCGTGGACATGCCTCCCAAAGGGAAAGGTGGAAAAGGTGGAGCAAAAGGTAAATAGTTTATCAAGAATCCCAGCAGCAATGTGTCTGCTTAATCTGTGTGTTAAGAAGGAGGTACTCATGTCTTTTTCTGGCAGTCCCATGCCAGTGAAAGGCATGCTACCTGGTCACTCATGGGTGCCAGTGCTCCCTTCGCATAGGAGATTCTGAAACCTTTGTTTTTGTGAGTTGGACACCCGTCTGTTGGTGGGTCATTTACTAGTTATGACATTTCCTTAGGGTAATCCATTACTATCTGGTTTGTGGGGGTTTGACGCAAGTTGAATTTGCAGGGACTGTCCCTAATTTTCTGAGACAGTCCAGGACTGAAATGGGCTAATATGAGGCTGAAGTTGGTTTGTAATTAGGCAGTTTTTTCACATCATATGTATATATATATATATATTTTTTTTAACTTTAAAGGGGTTGTCCGGGTTCAGAGCTGAACCCGGACATACCCTTATATTCACCCAGGCAGCCCGCCTGAACAGGGCATCGGAGCATCTCATGCTCCGATGCCCTCCCTTGCCCTGCGCTGGATCGCGCAGGACAAGGGCTCTTTTGTTTATATAACACACTGCCAGGTGGACGCTTCCGCCCGGCAGTGAGTTCGGTGACGTCACCGGCTGTAATGGGCCGGCTTTAGTGCTGCCCTAGCCGTTTTACTGGCTAGGGCAGCGCTAAAGCCCGCCCATCAGCGCCGGTGACGTCACCGGTCTCACTGCCGGGCGGAAGCCTCCGCCTGGCAGAGCCCGGTAAGTCACCGGAACCGGGCTAAATGCCTTTGCCCTGCGCTAATTAGCGCAGGGCAAAGGAGGGCATCGGAGCATAGGATGCCCTGTTCAGGCGGGCTGCCTGGGTGAATTTAAAGGTATGTCCGGGTTCAGCTCTGAACCCGGACAACCCCTTTAATGAGAACATTTCACCAGTAATAAAATAAGTTGCAGTGAACAGCCCTGAAGTAAAATCGGTTGAAAGCTGCATTAAAACAGAAACGACTAGCACATAAATGGGCATCAAAGTGGACACAAAAGAGTGTGGTTTAAAAGTTAAATGAGTTTGGCCCAATAATCTCACACTGAGAACATACAGAGGGTGTTACCCCGCATCATATGAAGTTGAGTTCAGCCTGGCCCAAACAGGTTCTGAATAGGGATGATTGAACCCATGGAAGTTTGGGTTCGGCCGAACTTCAGATCAAAGTTCGGGTTCGGGAACCGAACTTTGACCTGAACCCGGACCCCATTTAAGTCAATGGGGACCCTAACTTCACTTTATTATTTTTGTTATAACATAAAACAATAGCATTCTTAAGACAGAATGCTAAATAAAATGGCCATTCAGGGATTAAAAAAAACAAAACTCACCTCATCCACTTGATCGCGCGGCTGGTATCCTCTTCTTTCTGTAGGACCGGCAAAAGTACCTGCAATGATATCACCGCACTCACCACGTGGTAAGCGCGGTTACATCATCGCAGGTCCTGCAGAATGAAGATAGAAGGTCCTTCATTCAGCAGGACCTGTGATGATGTCACAGCGCTTACCACGTGGTTAGCGCGTTGACGTCATCGCATGTCCTTTTGTAGTTCCTGCAGAAAGAAGATGATACTGGCTGTGCAAGTAGATGAGGTGAGGCTTTTTTTATTATTTTTAACCCCTGCATGGCCATTTTATTTAGCATTCTGTCTTAAGAATGCTATTATTTTCCGTTATAACGGAAAATAATAAAATAACCCGCACTTTAGTGAAAAAGTTCAGGTCCGGGTTCGGGTTAACTCACCTCTAGTTCTGAACGAGAACTAGCATCAAAGTGGGCAGATGGACACTTTTTGCTGTTTTACATAAGTAAATAGTGTTTATATAAGGTTAAATGAATTCACTGCCAATGTAGAGAGGGTGGTGCCCTGCACCATATGCAGTTCAGGCTGGCTTGAATAGGTTCTTGGTACAATAAGGGCTCTTTCACACGAGCAGATGCCGTGTGTGGAATCTGCTGTGTGACAGAGAGCCAAGCCCCGTTCAGGAGAGCAGAGACACGGGCCATTAATATGATTAATAATGCTTTGTGCCTCTCTGTGATTTTGTAATTAAAAGATCACAGAGAGGCGCAAAGCATTATGAATCATGTTAATGCTCTGTGTCTCTGCCGTCCTGAACGGGGCTTGGCACTCTTTCACGCAGCAGATTCAACTAGTGTGAAAGAGCCCTGACTGAGAGATAGAAAAACATGGCATGTGAATCCAATTTCAGATAGCGTTGTCAGTCAAAAGACACCAAACATTATGCTAAAAACATACAAGGTGATGATCACAATTAGTGATGAGCGAATCGACTATCACAATAGTGGGTCTGAGGTAAGAGATTGTTCTAAATACCAGGTAGTAAACTGAAAAAGGTGCATCGTTTGTGCTTAAAGGGGTTATCCCATGAATAATGTAAAAAATGAAAATCAGACATCATATAGTACATGACAATACCTTTCTAACAAAGCTAGAACCAGCCCTGTACCTCACATGGATCCAGAGATCTCCACCTTCATTGCTCTGTTAGATTTATATCAAGCTGACAGCTTAAGGGAGTGTCTTTTCTGCTGCAGCTCAGGGGGCATGTCTCAGCTCTCCCTATCACAGCTCAGGAGGCAGTTGAAGGATGAAATTGAGCATGTGTGGCCTTCTCAGTGAGCAGGTCTAAGAAATTAAGTGGCGCTATACAGATACATTTTACTGAATAACTCAGTAGCTATACAAAATTTTTAATTACATGCAATTACAAAAGTATTCAGACCCGGGTGCTGGTTTGAAAACTGTAGAATATTTTTCGTGGGACAACCCCTTGGATGGAGCATTTGCATAAAGGAGTCCCATACTGTAAAGAAAGCCTAAACCTTATGTTCTTTTTGCACACTAGCACTAATGAAATCCATGCGTAACACACACATCCATTTTTGATGAAAGAGTCTAAGGAAGGGCTCATGCACTTGGCCATTGCTGTTTTTGCAGTCTGCAAATTGCATATGCTCTAAACTTGGATCCTGGCTGTGTGCATTCTGCATTTTGTGGAAAGGAATGTCCAGCCCTCATAATAGAACATTCATATCCTTGTCCGTAAAACGGACAAGAATAGGACATGTTCTATATTTTTGAGGATTCCACGGAATGGACATACTGTGCTGTCTGCATATTTAGTGAATGGGTCCGCATCCGACCCGCAAAAAATGTGGACCGGATGTGGACCAAAAACACACTCATGTGCATGAACTCCCAAGGGAGGAGGTGGGAGTTGGTGGGAAAGCCATTCCTGCAGAATAGACTTTCGTGCAACTGCTGAGATTATAATGAACAGTTTATTGATTGCTCCCGTACTGGGATATACAGCATGGTCAGTGTGGCCCTGGGGTTAGAGGGAGAAGATTTAACAAGGAAGTACTTGCAAAGGCAGTTACTTGTGTCCTGAAGCTAAGTATGGAGGGAAAGCCCCAAAAACAATTAGGTCTGCATCCAAGACATTACATTTCAGTCATGCAGATATAGGTGTCTGTCCCATAATATCATTTCAGTGCATAGAAATATAAGCTTTGTGGCGCTTTTAATTGCCATATCCCAGTACAAGGCTGCCGGGATATAACTGTCTGCTTGTATAAAGAGTCAGTAAGGTCTTTAGTGGAAAGTTTAGGGAAATACTGCAACCAGGTCACCATGCAAAGTTTCTATATGGACTATTCTAATGGTGGTCTGATAAAATAACAGTATTGAGAAATTAGAAATTAAATTTAAAACTTTTTTTTTTCTTTTTAAACTTTTAAATAGTTCCTCCAGGGAACTTAAAAAAACAATTGTTGGATTTATTTTCTCATAGACCCCCGATGCGTTAGCATTGGAGTCTGTGGGGATTACACTATGGGGGTCATTTATTAAGACCGGTGTTTTACACGTCAGGCTTAATAACCCCTTGCACTAGTGATGGATTTGCCGAAGTTATGTAGTGGCATTGACCTCTAAATAACTTTGACGCATCCACCACCGGTCTAAATGTAAGCCAGCTTCTTTGCTGGCACACGACCGTATGCGCTCCGAGATATACGGTCCATGAGCGGGCCATATGTCCCGGAGCGGCATAGATCGTGCGCACGGGGGCGCACAGCATCATAGATTACTATGATGGTGTGCACGTCGGGCCGCCCGCTTGACTATTGTCCCGCACTCATATGATCTTACTCATACGGTCGTGTGCAAGGGCCCTAAAACAGGCATAGCAAATGATAAACAAGACAGGCCTGCCGGCCCCTCCCCTTCACCTCATGCGTCCCGTCCTCTTATTTTGACCTGGCTTGATCGGGAAGTCACAGATTGTGGCACAAATAACGTTTGCGCCACAATCTGTGATATATTTATGCCAGAAAATATATCTGATGGTAAATGACCACCTATGTTCCTATGGAATCCTGTCACAGGCAGGCTGTCCATAGAAACCTATGTGCGGCAGCCTCGGATCATTCAGGAACCGAGGCTACCGCACACTCCATTCACTGCATTTGTATGCAGATTAGGAACAAAGTGCCCAACTGGGTGGGTTTGGGTTTTCAAAGTGCCCAAGCCCCACCACTTCCAGCCAAGTGCAGCACCTCCCCCTAACCTCCTAACCATCCAGCCCCTGTCCTTTGACATCACATTTGTGTTCTGCAGACACGCTCTCTGGCCCTTCCTGCACCTGCATATTACATTCTGTACCCACTGAACATCCTGCAGAGCAGGATGGTTCAGGGGGATGGGGGAGGTGCTGAAATTGGCTTGAAGTGGCAGGGCATGGTCAGTTTGAAAGCTCAAAATCGCCTAGCTAGGCACAGCAGGTCTAAAAAAGTGGGCGTGGTGGGGAAGAGGATGGGCCTAGTCTTATTTACCACTTTCTACGCCTGTTTTAGGTGTAGAAAATGGTCTAAATGTAAGCCAGCAAGGAACATGGCTTACATTTAGAACTGGTGCTGGATATGCCGGAGTCACGGTGCTTCTTCCTAACTTCGGTAAATCCACCGCCAGCTATAGGGGTTATTAAGACTGGCATCTAAAACACTGCTCTTAATAAATGACCCTAGGGCTGCAGCTATCGATTATTTTAGTAATCAAGTAATCTATTGATTAATCCAGCAATTAAGTAGAGTACTCTAATAAGAAAAAACTAATAAAAAAGTTTTCCTTTATAAAATGTCATCAGACCCCTGTGCCATCAGTCCTCTGTGCCATCAACTCCCCCCATGCCATCAGTCCTCCGTGCCATCAGCTCCCCCCCAGTGCCATCAGTCTTCTGTGCCATCAGCTCCTCCAATGCCATCAGCTAAACCCCCCTTCCCGGTTGCCATCAGCTTCACTGTTCCTTCAGCCCCCCCCCCCCCCAGTGCCATCAGTCCTCTGTGCCATCAGCTCCCCCCCAGTGCCATCAGTTCTCTGTGCCATCAGCTCCCCACAGTGCCATCAGTCCTCTGTGCCACCAGCTCCCCCATGCCATCAATCCTCTGTGCCATCAGCTCCCCCGGTGCCATCGCCCGCCATGCCATCAATCCTCTTTGTCATCAGTCCCCCATGCCATCAATCCTCTTTGCCATCAGCTCCCCCAATGCCCTCAGTCCCCAATGCCTTGAGTCCTCTGTACCATCATCCCCTCTGATGTCACCTTGCCCTCAGCTCCCCCAGTGTCACCATCTCCGCACCTAGTCTCCAGCAGCCCTTTAATATTTACCTCTCCTGTAGGAGCGCCGCTCCACAACTCCTCTGTCATCTTCGTACGCTGCACTGTCATCCTGACACCACGCAGCGTCAGGTCATAGTGTGCGCGTATGTGCACTATATCCTGACGATGTGTCAGGATGCAATACAGTGCGGGCCGGCGGGGGACCACGGAGCGGTAAATAGTAGCAAGCGCTTCACTCCCACTCCATTGTCACACAAACGAGGATTTTGTTGTGTAGAATTACTCGATTAAATCGAGTAATCATTTCAGCCCTTAATGACCCCCTTTTGTACCTAAATTACATATTTAAAGTTTGTTTTCTCAAGGGTGAATTGAAAGCGTGGGGATGTAAAAGTATGTTGGTGATGGTGTTGAGCAAACTTCTGTTTTCAAGTTCGGCGTATAAGGTTCGGGCTATTCAAGAATTCCATTATGGATTCTGCTACCACGGACCACAAGTTATGGTCCGTGGTAGCGGAATTCTTAGATAGCCCAAACCTTAACCTTATACACTGAATATGAAAACTTTAAGTTCACTCATGCCTAAGTGTAACGTGTCCTAGCTTTTGACTGTGATTTGAAATGAAAACAGGACATCGTCTGCAAAAGAAAGTCATATTCTTTGAGAGCCAAACGTGATGAGGTAGATCTGCTTGAATGAGTTTAAGCAAGGGGTTTAAAGAAATATTGAAAAGAAGGGGTGATCAGGGGCAGCCCTGTTGTGCACCTCTGTATAGTAAAATTGGGTTCAACTTGAGGCCATCTACAATTATGCGCATGCACTTATGAATTTGTGAGGAGGTTTGAGGAGAATCTTGTGTGGAATGTCTATTGTGAACAAAGCCAAGTTGGGAGTCAGTAAGTAGTGGGGTAAGTATCATGGCTATATTTTTTTTTTTTTTGTTAAAAAAAAAAGCAGTATTGTACGGGATTCATGGAAGTCAGGGACATAAAGACTATCTCTGTTTATGGTATTGTATAGAGAGAGGAGTGGGTGGACAATGTGTTCTCGGAATATTTTGAATTATTTGAGAGAATTGGGGCCTGGTGTTTTCCCAGAGGGCAGGTTTTGATCACTGAGATGATTTCATCTTCCTGTATAGGGGCAGAATGGATTTCTTTTTGGTTAGAGGTGAGCTTAGGATGGTAGACTTTATGTAGAAAGGACCATGCTTCCTGAGAGTTAAGGCGCTGTGTATTTTGGGAAGTAATAGTCTGTAAAAGTATTTGAAATGTCCCCTGGGGCCATAACAAATGGGAAACAAAGGCAGAAGGTGAAGATCGGAGTTTCAAAATATAGTTCTTAGCTTTAATAGGTTTAGGCTGAGTTCACCGTTTAGCTTTCCATACTTCTGATCTGCCAGAAGAACAAAAAAATAAAGAAACAAAGGATCTTTTTTTTTTTTTATAAACTGTTTATTTTATTGGCACCATAAAAGTACCCAATTTTTTTTCATATAAACATTACAATCATATAAGCCATCAAAAGGGAAATGCAAATGGACCAGGAGTCCAGCAGAACAAGTTTGTGTTTCACTGTACGGCGGCGGCCTCAGAAGCGCACGGCGTCATAGCAACCAATGACGCCGTGCGCTCCCGTCCTCTGGGGCAGTACAGGCCGGACTTTCACGGCCTGTATACGGCCGTGAAACACGGTCGTCTGAATGGGGCCTAAAGCAAAGAGAATGTGGCTCCTTAATCAAGGGTGAGTAGTTCTAGGAGTATAAAGGGTGCGCGTCCCACGGCTGCCATATTGCGTTAAACCTATCCATTGTGTTGTTTAGAGACGCCGTAAGATAGTCTAAGGATCTGATATCTCTTATTCTGGCTATGAACATGGGCATAGATGGGGTATTTGGTTGTTTCCAAGACTTAGCTATTAGGGACTTGGCAGCCATGCAGAAGAGCAGGAACAGCCTGGAAGCATGCTTGCTCATTCTCTGGGGTGGGATGTTAAGTAAATAGATCATTGGATCTAGGGCCACAGTTGTCGAAAGAAGTGATTGAATTAAGTCTCTGACCCCCTCCCAAAATGGGATAATTAGGGGGCATGTCCAGAATATATGGTATAAAGTTCCCATATCCATCATGCAGCGCCAGCAGGTCGATGGAATGGCCGGGTTCAGGGAGTGTAGGAGGGCTGGTGTATGGTACCAGTGCGTAAGCAACTTATACTGCATTTCCATATAAGTGGTGCAGATAGAGGATTGCGCTGCTCTATTCCAAATGATCTGCCAGGCCGAGGGGGAGATCGGAGAACCAATATCATTGGCCCACTTGTCCATATATTTGTGATGAGGGGAGTCCCCGTCTGTCGGGTTGGCTAAGAGGCGGTAAATTATAGATATTAAACCTTTAGTATCTGTGCCCATGCCGCATAGACGCTCAAACCTAGTAGGGATGAAGACTTGCAGTGACACAAAAGTAGAGCTAACATAGTGACGAATTTGAAGGTAGTGAAAGCTTTCAGACTTCGGCAGATTAGCATGTTCTTGCAATTGTTCAAAAGTTTTGAATTTCAGGGTGGAGGCATCCACAACATCAGCTATCCGGAAGAGACCTAACGATGACTAAACACGCACCATGGGAGCGTTCAGACTAGATGGTATGGCGGGGTTGTATAGGAAGGAAATCATGGACGAGTGCTTAGAGGTGAGGGCAAAGCGTTTGTAGCAGGAGTCCCATATATGTTTTGTGAAGGCCATTGGTCCTAGTAACAAGGGATGGGATAATGCCGGGGTCTGTTGCCATAACAGGGTATTCGGGTGTATAGGGGCGAGCCATAGTTTTTCTATTTCCACCCATTTGGTGTACGCCAAATGTGAGGCCCAAAACGGTATTACCCGCAAGTGGGTGGCCCAGTAATAATGCAAAATATTGGGGACTGAGAGACCACCTCTGTCTATGGCGGTAAGCATGACTTGACGCGGGATGCGGTGGCGTTTGCCTTGCCATATAAAATCAAAAATGGCCTGCTGTAATCTTTTAAGTTCTGACAGGGGGATATAACAGCTTCGGGAGTAGTGACATTTTTACCGCTGCTATTCGACCTAGAAGGGATAGAAACAGGGGTTTCCATTTATGGAGAAGGGCTTTAAGCTCTCTAAAAAGAGGGGCAAAGTTTTTTAGCGTAGAGAGAGGAGTAAGAAGGGGTAATAAAAACTCCTAGATATTTGAGGGCTTCTGTCGTCCACCTGTAAGAGAAATTGCTTTTAAGTCTGTGGAGGTCCATGTCAGGAATAAGAATGGGCATGGCTTCTGTTTTTAAGGTGTTAACTTTATAGTCAGAGAGTAGAGATGAGCGAATCATTCAAAAAATTATTCGCCGAACATTTCCTAAAATTCGTATATTCGACAAATAGATTTGTTGTATTTGCGTACAAAATATACGTTATTATGTGCTATTAGCGAACATTCGCACACTAATAACGAAAGTTCATTTACAAAATGTACGCAACTTCTTAGAAGATGTACGCATGAGCGTACAAATAGCTTATGAATCTCAGCGTACTATTGTCTAAGCGATTATGTAATACGCAGGCACGTATGAGGAGAGGCCGCGGCGTGCACTCCTCAGAGGCAGAGCGAATATTCGAGACATATATATGGTAAAGTACAAATACATTATTATAGGTATAATATAAAAATTTTAAATATCACCTACCTAGTATGCTCACGGACACGTTTAATTCTCTTTTCTTCTGACGCTTGTCATAGAACTGGAGCAGAGTCCCAATTTGTAATCCACATAGGTAAAATTGTAATCCAAATGGGTAAAAAAAAAAGCAGCAAAGGTTCCTTAAAAAAACCTCTTTCAAGGGGCTCCCCAAATAACCTGAAAAGGGGGAAAAGGGATGAGGCGCACGAATGCGCAACTTAATTTCCTGAGTTGCCTCGTCATCGCTGGAGAAAGGGGTGGAACTACCAGGGAGGAGTCTGCATCGCTGAATTGAATCTGTACGCACCAGCGTATAGAGTAACTAAATTATACGTAGAATAGCGTATAATTTATAGGACACACTACATAGCGAATGCGTACAAAAGCAAAGCGAATCACCTAATATTCGGATTCGCTTCGCAGCTGAAAAATCCCAAGATTCGATACGAATCTACTAAGCGGCGAATAGATTCGCTCATCTCATATCAGAGAGGGAACCGTATTTCAGAAGGGCAGCTTGTAAATTGGGCAACGTGATGTGGGGATTGATTAGCGTGAAGAGCACATCATCTGCGTATAGGGAGATTTTGAATTCCCTGTCCCGGACCTTAAGCCCCTGGATATCGGGATTCAATCTGATGTGAGCGGCAAGGGGTTCTATACACAGGGCAAAGATCAAAGGTGACAAGGGGCATCCCTGACGTGTGCCGTTGAAAATGTCAAATGGTATAGAAGAACAGTGTGGGAGTCTGACCAGAGCAGAGGGAGTTGAATATAAACTACGAATGGCCTGTAGATAAGGACCGGAAATACCGAACTCACGGAGGGTCTCAAATAAGAACGACTAGTTAATGCGGTCAAAGGCCTTTTCCGCATCAAGGCTTAAAATCACCACCGGTGTTTGGGTGCGGTTGGCCAGGTCAATTAAATTGGGAACCCTACGGGTGTTGTCCCCTCCCTGATGACACGATATGAAGCCTACTTGGTCCTTGTGGATCAGGGTGGGCAGCCATGCGTTCAGGCGTACAGCAAGGATATGGGTAAAAATCTTTAGGTCGGTATTTAACAACGAGATTGGCCTATAACTTTTACAGTCCTGTGGGTCTTTACCTGGTTTGGGAATTACTATGATATGGGAGGTCAGCATAGTGGAGGGAATCGGGGAACCTTGGAGAAATGAGTTAAAAGGGCCAAAAGGTGGGGGGAAAGTTCTGCTCCAAATGTCTTATAATATAAATCGGAAAAACCGTCCGGGCCAGGGGACTTACCCGCCGGGAGACCTTTAACCACTTCGTTCAGCTCCTCTATGTTAATGGGAGCATTCAGCACGTTTACTGCTTCCGATGAGAGCTTAGGGAGGCAACGTGATCTCAGATATTCCCGTATTTGGGGTATTGGGGGAGGATGTTGGTCAGGAGGTTTCAAATTATATAATTGAGCATAGTATTCTTGAAAACGGCGAGCGATAGCAGTGGGGTGATATTGGGGGCAGCCAGACGAGTCTCTCACCGCCTGAGGAGCACTCTTAGCAACCTTGTCTCTGAGTTGTCTAGCCATGATTGTATGGGCTTTATTGCCCTTTTCATAGAAGCGTTGTCTGGAGTACAGCAGCAGACGTTCCACTTTGTGTGTAGCCATATCTTTTAGTTTAGCTCAGGCAGTCACCAACTCCCTCAGGAGGGGAAGACTGGGCCTGGCCTGTAGCCTGATCTGTAAGGAATCTATTTGGGCTGTGAGCTCCCGCGTCCGGTGTAATCTGTCCTTCTTAAGGCGAGAGGCCAGTGCAATACATTGGCCCCGCACCACTGCCTTATGGGCTTCCCATAGCGTAGCTAGAGAGGGAACCGAGTTTGTGTTTTTCATATAGTATGTCTGGATATGCTGTTTGATTTCAGTACGAGTAAGTAGTGATTTCAGCAGGGAGTCATTGAGGCGCCAGTGGCATGTACTGGCTTAGGTGGCTTAGGTCGAGGGGTGAGAGTAAGTGTAATCGGGGCGTGGGCTGACCACGAAATAGGTCCAATTGTGACCTCCTGAAGCAATTTTAGGGCGAGGGCATTACCGAAGAAGTAATCTATCCTGGTGTGTAGTTGATGGGGGGGGAGAGTAAAAGGTAAACATTCGACTGGTAGGGTTATCAACCCTCCAGAGGTCAAAAAGAGCAGATTTACGTATCGTGCTGTGGAAATCCCTCGCTAGGCGTGAGGTGAGTTGAGAGGGCGTGGTGGGTGAAAGTGAAAGCCTATCTGCAGACTCAGAGAAGACCATGTTGAAGTCTCCTCCTATAATCCAAGCCGCAGGGGATAGAGCATGGAGCCGATTAAAAACCCTACGTACAAACGCTAGCTGGGAAGTGTTGGTGGACGTAAAGATTGCATAATACAATAGGGCGCTCCTGGTAAGTACCTTCCAGAATGATGTACCGCCCATCTGGGTCAATGTGAGAGGCTGTTATGGAGATAGGGCAAGATGCCGAGAGTAAGATACCCCCACCCTCCGGCACGAGTGGTTAGCTAGATAGGCACGGTGGTAGTGATGTCTGGCAAAGTTACAGGTTGCCGTTTGGTCAAAGTGGGTCTCCTGTAGAAAGGCGACATCTGCACGCAAATTGCGCAGTTCCCGGAGTACCAATCTCCTTTTTGTGTTGGACCTCAGACCTTTGACGTTTAGTGTGACTATGGTAGCCATGTGAAAAAGCTAGAAGAGAGTATAGTAAGATGGGCCAAGGTTAACTCACCCACTGGTTGTCAGGTATTGAATGGATATGTGGTCCTACCGTCAGTAGAGAAGACAAATTCCAGGTTGTTCCTACGTAAGAAGTCAGGAGGAAACTAAAAGAGAAAATAGCGGGTAGGGAAGTATAGGGTAAGGGGGAAAACAGAGGGGAAGTTAGGGGTAGACACAGACTAGGGTTGCATGATATATCGAAAACTCTGTACAGTTTCGGTACCTAGTGCGGTACCGAAGCTCGATACCGAGTTTTCTTGCCGTCCGATACTTAGAACATGGCGCACGCATCACTTTAATGCGTTGCCCCATGTTCTAATATCTGCCTGCCACGCTGCCAGGGCCCCCGCGCCCCCCTCAGATCAGCCCACCCAGGTCCCAGCCACTTAAAAAAAAAAAATCATACCTGTTCTGGCCGCCGCTGTCCTCACTGGTTCCGCGCTCCACCGTCTTCCCTGGCGCGCACTATGACCTGACGCTATGACCTGACGCAGCGTCAGGTCATAGTGAGCGCCGGCAGGCAAGAGAGTGGAGCGGGGAACCTGAGGACAGCGGCAGCCAGAACAGTTAAGTATGATTTTTTTAAAGTGGCTGGGTGGGCTGATCTGAGGTCTGAGGGGGGCACAAGACACTGACCTGAGGTCTGAGGGGGGGCACAACTCGCTGACCTGAGGTCTGATGGGGGCACATGGGGGCACATTGTGTTGGTCTGAGGTCTGAAGGGGGGCCACAAGACGCTGACCTGAGGTCTGATGGGGGCACATGGGGGCACATTGTGTTAATCTGAGGTCTGATGGGGGCACAAGACGTTGGTCTGATGGGGGCACAAGACGCTGACCTGAGCTTTGATGGGGGCACATTGTGTTGATCTGAGGTCTGATAGGGCACAAGACGCTGACCTGAGGTCTGATGGGGGCACAATGTGTTGATCTGAGATTTATTATCCCTGTACGGTGACATCACTGTGTTTATTATCCCTGTACGGTGACATCACTGTGTTTATTATCCCTGTACGGTGACATCACTGTGTTTATTATCCCTGTACTGTGACATCACAGTGTTTATTATCCCTGTACTGTGACATCACAGTGTTTATTATCCCTGTACGGTGACATCTCTGTGTTTATTATCCCTGTACAGTGACATCGCTGTGTGTATTATCCCAGTGCAGGAAGAGGTAAGTGGTCTGTGTTTGTGTGTTTGTTTTCTATTTTTCAGGGTCGTGAATGCAGAGGACTACGTCGGATTCGGTGGACTACGTCGGACCAGCTTTTTTTTTTTTAATAAAATGGTCAAACAGGGGTCTGGGGGAGTGTTTATTTCAATAAAATGTTTTATACTGGTGTGTGTGTGTATTTTTGTTTTTACAATACTACAGTTTTAGTAATTACGGCTATCTACAGACGGCCCTGATTACTAATACTGGGCTTAGTGCTTGCCGGTATGGCAGGCCAGCACTAACCCCAACATCTATTACCTCGGCACCCACCGCCACCAGGGGTGCCGGGAAGAGCCGGGTACCCGCAGGACCGGACCTTCTAAATTTAGGGTCTGGCTCTGGGGCGGCTGCAGGCTGGTACCATTAGGCTGGGAAGGGCCAATAACCGTGTCCCTTCCCACCCTGGTAGTGCCAGGCTGCAGCTGCTGGTTGTATCTGGCTGGTGAAGGAAAAAAGGGGGGACCCCACGCCATTTTTTTTTCAAAAATTTCATTATTTAAAAAAAAAATGGCGTGGGGTCCCCCCCTTTTTTCCTTCACCAGCCAGATACAACCAGCAGCTGCAGCCCGGCACTACCAGGGTGGGAAGGGACACGGTTATTGGTCCTTCCCAGCCCAATGGTACCAGCCTGCAGCCGCCCCAGAGCCAGACCCTAAATTTAGAAGGTCCGGTCCTGCGGGTACCCGGCTCTTCCCGGCACCCCTGGTGGCGGTGGGTGCCGAGGTAATAGATGTTGGGGTTAGTGCTGGCCTGCCATACCGGCAAGCACTAAGCCCAGTATTAGTAATCAGGGCCGTCTGTAGATAGCCATAATTACTAAAACTGTAGTATTGTAAAAACAAAAATACACACACACACCAGTATAAAACATTTTATTGAAATAAACACTCCCCCAGACCCCTGTTTGACCATTTTATTAAAAAAAAAAAGCTGGTCCGACGTACTCCACCGAATCCGACGTAGTCCTCTGCATTCACGACCCTGAAAAATAAAAAACAAACACACAAACACAGACCACTTACCTCTTCCTGCACTGGGATAATACACACAGCGATGTCACTGTACAGGGATAATAAATACAGTTATGTCACTGTACAGGGATAATAAACACAGTGATGTCACAGTACAGGGATAATAAACACAGCGATGTCACTGTACAGAGATAATAAACACAGCGATGTCACAGTACAGGGATAATAAACACAGCGATGTCACAGTACAGGGATAATAAACACAGCGATGTCACCGTACAGGGATAATAAACACAGCGATGTCACCGTACAGGGATAATAAACACAGTGATGTCACCGTACAGGGATAATAAACACAGTGATGTCACAGTACAGGGATAATAAACACAGTGATGTCACCGTACAGGGATAACAAACACAGTAATGTCACAGTACAGGGATAATAAACACAGTGATGTCACCGTACAGGGATAATAAACACAGTGATGTCAAAGTCCAAGGATAATACACACAGTGATGTCACAGTACTGGGATAATAAACGCAGTGATGTCACAGTACAGGGATAATAAACACTGCGATGTCACAGTCCAGGGATAATAAGCACAGTGATGTCACAGTACACCTGTGCAAACAAGGCCTGGGGGACAAAGATAAGGCTAGGGGCTACACTGAAAAGGGCCAGTGGCGCACAGATAAGGGCTAAGGGGCAGGGTCACAAGCAAGGTCCTGGGGGGAAGGGGGGTGAGGGGTGCACAGATAAGGGCCAGGGTGGCGCACACAGGGGGCAGCAGAGACAAGAACCAGAGAGGCGCAGACAAAGAGGGAGTGGGGCATAGATAAGGGCCCAGGGGCGCAGACCAGGAAGAGGGGTACAAAGACAAGGGCCAGATCCCAGGGGTGCAGACAGGGGCCAGGTAGGCACAGCCAAAGGGGCGCAGATAAGAGCCAGGGGCTGCATTGAAAGGGCCAGGGTGGTGCACAGAGCAGGGTCAAAAGCAAGGTCTGGGGGGGGGGGGGTGAGGGGCGCACAGATAAGGGCCAGGGTGGCATTAATAGGTTCTTATTTATTTTGGCGAGGTATCGTATCAGTATCGAGTATCGTGATACTTTTGTACGTATCGGTATCGAACTCAAAATTCTGGTATCGTGACAACCCTAACACAAACACCAGTAGACAAAACAAACAAATGAACTACGAAGAATACAAATCAGTTAAAGGGGTTCTCCGAGTTATATATATTGATGACCTATTCTCAGGATAGGTCATCAATATCAGATCGGCAGGGGTCCGACACCTGGCACCCCCGCCGATCAGCTGTTTGAAGAGGAGGCGCGCGCCGTATCAGCGCTGCCTCCTCTTCATTGTTTACATGCTGGCCGACACGGGGGTAGTGGTGAGTAGGTGTAATTACACCTCACCGCCCCATTCATTTGTATGGGAAGAATCGCTCCCATACAAGTCTATGGAAGCGATTCTATCCATAGAAATGAATGGGGCGGTGAGGTGTAATTACACCTACTCACCACTACCCCCGTGTCGGCCAGCATGTAAACAATTAAGAGGAGGCAGCGCTGATACGGCGCGCGCCTCCTCTTCAAACAGCTGGGTGTCGGACCCCTGCCGATGTGATATTGATGACCTATCCTGAGGATAGGTCATCAATATTTATAACTCAGAGAACCCCTTTAAGTAGGAAGAATCAGACCAATGTCTCCGAAAAAGAGGAGAGAGGGTCTGAGATGGGGCTGATCCTGCTGAGTGTCAATCAGCAGGACGGACTTACAGATCCCTAAGGAAATATGAAGGGAAGTCCGAGATAGTCGCGCCCCAAAAAGAGGGTCAGAAAAAACCTAGTAAAACCCGATAGGGTAGCAACAATATCAAATAACTACGAGGTTCCAACTATTTGCAACTGTGCAAAAAGAATAGACACTGAGTGCCGCCAGCGCCGCCACGGCAGCGACCGTGACGACGAGGGCGGCACCAGGAGTGGGCCCCGAGCGGGCGTCCAAATCTTTAAGTCCCAGTAATGCAGCCAGGGACAACATATCGAGTCTTGGGAAAATCAGCGATGAAGGGTCAGCAACGCAGGCTGTAGTCTTCGTGCGGTGGGAGATGGGTCCTTGGAGTCTCCGCGGGTATCTTAGGTGAGGGTAGACATCGCCACGTAGGGTTTACCGAGGATTGTCAGGACAGTGGCGGAGGCAGGGAGGTTGCAGGGGTTTCCCAATCTGTTAACTCTGGGATCGGCAGATCTAGGGTAGTGCAGAAAAAGTCCAGGTCCTCGTAGGAGCGGAGATAGAAAGGTCGGCCATTTTTCCAGGCAATCAGGGCAAAAGGAAACCCCCATCGATAAGGGATGTGACGGGACTGTAGAGCGTCCAATAGAGAGCGTAGGTGTCTACGTTTTTGTAAAGTAATATGGGATAAGTCCTGGTACAATTGGACACGGACCCCTTGGAAATCCAGATTACGTATTTCTCGAACTTTCCCCATAATAGCCTCCTTCCGGACGAAGTTATGCACGCAGCAAATAACTTCTCTAGGTTGCAGGGATGAGGCTTTGGGCCGTAGGGCTCTGTGCACTCTGTGTAGTTTGGTGGTGAAGGACGGGGGATCTCCCATAATTTGGTTAAAGAGAGCATCCAGGGTTTCCTGTAGATTTTCTCTATCTTGGGATTCAGGTAGACCACGGATTCTGATGTTGTTTCTCCCTCCCCGATTATCCAGGTCCTCTAGGTGTCTCTGAATTTCACCACATGCAGACTGACTGAGGTGTGTAGCTGGGAAACAGTCGCCCTTGTAAGATTATGAGCTTTTTCAAGGGAGTCTACTCGGTTGGTTATAGAAAGCAAATCACGTCGTACAGCAGAAATTTCAGCGCGACAGGTAGTAATTCTGCACATAACTGAGCCAAATGGAGCCTACAGATCCCATAGACTATAAAGGGGTCCGTTCAGTTTATGTTTAGAGGAAGATTTTTGAAGTGGAAACAAAAGTCCTGCATGCAGAATGACACATTAGTTATGTTTAGTGCAAACTGATGCTATAACTGAGCGTAACTGATGATTAAAATAATGGATCTGTTTGGAAAGCTAACTGGTGATGTGAACTCACCCTTAGGCTGTCTTGTTACCCCACCTAAAAAAAATGTATGCTCGGCTGAGTCCACAGACCACTGAGCTTTGTCCAGGAGAAAAATACTAGACAATGTGCTTCAATGAAGGCTTGCTTATCCTCTGGGGAATTGGTGTGAAGATAATATGTGTAAAGGGATGTGTAACTTTCCTTTTGTGAAATATACCATATTTTTCGCTTTATAAGACGCACCTGATAATAAGACGCACCCCAGATTTTAGAATAGGGAAATAAGAAAAAAATATTTTTCATCACACCTCATATCAGACCCCCCATAAATTTCAGGACATCACATCAGACCCCCATATCAGCCCTCCATCTCACACCCCTATCAGACCTTAGATCAGCCCACTGTGCCCCTATATCAGCCCACTGTGCCCCCATCAGACCTCAGATCAGCCCCCATATCACCCCTCTGTGCCCCCATATCAGCCAACTCTGCCCCCATCAGACCTCAGATCAGCCCACTGTGCCCCCACCAGACCTCAGAGCAGCCCCCATATCACCCGACTGTGCCCCCATATCAGCCCACTCTTCCTCCATCAGACCTCAGATCAGCCCACTATGCCCCCAATATCACCCCACTGTGCCCTCATATCAGCCCACTATGCCCCCATATCAGCCCCCTCTGCCTCCATCAGACCTCAGAGCAGCTCACTATGCCCCACATCAGCCCACTGTGCCCCCAATATCAGCCCACTCTGCCCCAACAGACCTCAGATGAGCCCCCATATTAGCCCCCTCTACCCCATCAGACTTCAGATCAGCCCATCAGCCCCAATATTACCCGACTATGCCCCCATCAGACCTCAGATCAGCCCACCCAGCCCCATAAGGATAAAATAAAAAAACCTCTCTTACCTCTCCTGCGTTGCGGCTCTGCTCCGGGTCCGGCGCTCCTCTGTCTTCTAAGGCCGGTGCTACACTGTCACCTGACTGTGTGCGCCGTCAGGTCATAGTGCGCGCACTACATCCTGACGCTGTACGCGGTGAGGACAGTGCAGAGCCGGCCGGGAGAAGACAGACGAGCGCCGGACCTGGAGCAGAGCCGCGGCACAGAAGAGGTAAGAGAGGTTTTTATTTTATCCTTATGGGGCTGGGTGGGCTGATCTGAGGTCTGATGGGGGTCCCGGCACCTGATACATACAAGTGAGTGCTTCCATAATGGAAGCGCTCACTTGTATTCGCTTTATAAGACGCACGGCAATTTTCCACCTACGTTTGGGGGGGGGGGAAGTGCGTCTTATAAAGCGAAAAATACGGTAGGCCATTATATTACCCCTTTGCACCAATTTTGAGGCTCTCTAAAAGAAGCTATCATCCGTGTTTACAAGGTTATCATCTACACAGCAGGGCTGTGGAGTCGGTAAGCCAAAGCCCCGACTCTGACTCCTCAATTTCCCCTAACTCCAACTCCCACTCCCTCATACATGGCGCATGTTTCACTACTGAGCATCTACATCAGGGATCAGCAACCTCCGGCACTCCAGCGGTTCAGAAACTACAACTCCCAGAATGCTTCATTCACTTCCGTGGGACTTAGGCTTCATTCAGACGTCCGTATGTCATTGCGGATCCGCAAAACACGGACACCAACATAGTAACATAGTTTATAAGGCCGAAAAAAGACATCTGTTCATCCAGTTCGGCCTGTTTTCCTACAAGTTCATCCAGAGGAAGGCAAAAAAACCCTGTGAGGTAGAAGCTAATTTTCCCCACTTTAGGGGAAAAAATTCCTTCCCGACTCCAATCAGGCAATCAGAATTACTCCGTGGATCAACGACCCATCCCTAGTAACTATAACCTGTAATATTATTACACTCCAGAAATACACCCAGGCCCCTCTTGAACTCTTTTAGTGAACTTACCACCTCCTCAGGAAGAGAGTTCCACAGTCTCACTGCTATTACCGTAAAGAATCCTCTTCTATGTTTGTGTACAAACCTTCTTTCCTCCAGACGCAGAGGATGTCCCCTCGTCACAGACACAGTCCTGGGGATAAATAGTGCAGCCACCAGCCGCAGGGAGGTGTGTGAGTTTAGGGAATTTGTCACAGTAAACACGGTGTAGCCGGTGGTTTTACTCACGGTTAGTTGAATCTTCCCTGGGCCAGTGTGCAGTTGTGTGGAGGGTGGACACGACTTCCCTCGGGGCACACTCCATACGCAGGGCTCCAGGATGGTCAGTTGAGGTGCCCTTGATGTTAATTTTGACCGTGTCGGACGGCTGGGCCCTGGTGTTTCGTGACGCCAGTGTCTTTTTAGGTAGACACACCCTTTGCAATGATGAGGAGGCAGTTGTTAATAAAACATAAGGGATCTTTACTTTTGCCTTGAGTTCATATAGTTGCAATAAATGATGTTACAATTGGTTATGGATAAGATGTCCTCTTTGGCTGGTAGATGGTTATAATAGGTAGTTAGTTAGGCACTGTCTATTTAAATCCTGTTACTTTCACTCCTAGTGGGATCTTCTGTAACTAGCCCTGGTTCTGGACAATATTATATTAAGGTCACTTTCATAAGACCTTTCTTTTAGAAGGATACTCTGTGGGGCAGGAATGACATGTCTGCACCAGCAGGTTCCTGAAATATGTATATAATGATGGCTGCACCTCCTGGAGGGATCCAAAGTGTAGACCAATAAACAACTTGTACCTGGTTGCTGATACTGTAGTCAGATGCCAGTAGCTTCTCTTGACCACATGGGTGCTGGCAGAGTCCATGAAGACCGGGGATGGTCGATTACCTCTGTCAGGCTTGACAGTCCAAGAAATATTCAGGGTTCTAGTGGTTTAGCTGTTAATTGTCACTTGCTGTCCTGACATGGCCAGTGTCAGGGGTAATGACAGCCTTTTCGTTTAGGAAAGGATCTCCACTTTTCTTTCTCCTGCACAATACTTGGTTCCATCATAACTAACTCCTTACACCTCCAACTTTCTCCTACTCTTCACCACATTACTACATTTTCACTCTCTCTCCTTGTCTCTCCTAACACTCTAACTTCCTGCTACTGGGTCTTATATACAGTCATGGCCAAAAGTTTTGAGAATGCTACAAATATTAATTTTTACAAAGTCTACTGCTTCAGTTTTTATAATGGCAATTTGCATATACTCCAGAATGTTATAAAGAGTGATCAGCTTAAAGAGGACCTTTCATCACTTTTTGAAATACAAACTAAAGGATCTACCTTATAGGGCGGCCCCCACTAATGCCCTCTCTGTTTTTTTTTTCCAAAAGAGCCCCCCGTTCGTCCACAGGACCCCCCCGTTGTATGTGGCGCGGATTATGTTAATTATTAGTATCGGAACAGGGAGGAGGAGACTCCCTGTTCCTCAGTGGGCGTTTCCTTCTCCCTGGCTTTGAGTGCGATCCAATCAGCGGACCGCTCACAGCCGGGGAGAAGGAGCTCAAGTTCTCGCGAGATTCCCGCTCCAGAAGCACGCAAGAACTTGAGCTCCTTCTCCCCGTCTGTGAGCGGTCCACTCTGATTGGATCGCGCTCAAAGCCAGGGAGAAGGAAACGCCCAATGAGGAACAGGGAGTCTCCTCCTCCCTGTTCCGATACTAATAATTAACATAATCCCCGCCACATACAACGGGGGGTCCTGTGGACGAACGGGGGGCTCTTTTGGAAAAAAAAAACAGAGAGGGCATCAGTGGGGGCCGCCCTTTAAGGTAGATCCTTTAGTTTGTATTTCAAAAAGTGATGAAAGGTCCTCTTTAACAGCAATTACTTGCAAAGTCAATATTTGCCTAGAAAATGAACTTTATCCCCCAAAACACATTTCAACATCATTGCAGCCCTGCCTTAAAAGGACCAGCTAACATCGTTTCAGTGATTGCTCCATTAACACAGGTGTGGGTGTTGATGAGGATAGGGCTGGAGATCAATCTGTTATGATTAAGTAAGAATGACACCACTGGACACTTTAAAAGGAGGCTGGTGCTTGGCATCATTGTTTCTCTTCTGTTAACCATGGTTATCTCTAAAGAAGCACGTGCAGTCATCATTGCACTGCACAAAAATGGCCTAACAGGGAAGAGTATCGCAGCTAGAAAGATTGCACCTCAGTCAACAATCTATCACATCATCAAGAACTTCAAGGAGAGAGGTTCCATTGTTGCCAAAAAGGCTCCAGGGCGCCCAAGAAAGACCAGCAAGCGCCAGGACCGTCTCTTAAAAGTGTTTCAGCTGCGGGATCGGGCTACCAGCAGTGCAGAGCTTGCTCAGGAATGGCAGCAGGCAGGTGTGAGTGCATCTGCACGCACTGTGAGGCTAAGAGACTCTTGGAGCAAGGCCTGGTCTCAAGGAGGGCAGCAAAGAAGCCACTTCTCTCCAGAAAAAACATCAGGGACAGACTGATATTCTGCAAAAGGTACAGGGAGTGGACTGCTGAGGACTGGGGTAAAGTCATTTTCTCTGATGAATCCCCTTTTCGATGGTTTGGGACATCTGGAAAACAGCTTATTCGGAGAAGACGAGGTGAGCGCTACCACCAGTCTTGTCTCATGCCAACTGTAAAGCATCCTGAAACCATTCATGTGTGGGGTTGCTTCTCAGCCAAGGGAATCGGGTCTCTCACAGTCTTGCCTAAAAACACAGCCATGAATAAAGAATGGTACCAGAATGTCCTCCGAGAGCAACTTCTCCCAACCGTCCAAGAGCAGTTTGGCGATCAACAATGCCTTTTCCAGTATGATGGAGCACCTTGCCATAAAGCAAAGGTGATAACTAAATGGCTCAGGGAACAAAACATGGAGATTTTGGGTCCATGGCCTGGAAACTCCCCAGATCTTAATCCCATTGAGAACTTGTGGTCAATCATCAAGAGACGGGTGGACAAACAAAAACCTACAAATTCTGACAAAATGCAAGCATTGATTGTGCAAGAATGGACTGCTATCAGTCAGGATTTGGTCCAGAAGTTGATTGAGAGCATGCCAGGGAGAATTGCAGAGGTCCTGAAGAAGAAGGGTCAACACTGCAAATATTGACTTGCTGCATTAACTCATTCTAACTGTCAATATAAGCGTTTGTTACTCATAATATGATTGCAATTATATTTCTGTATGTGATAAAAACATCTGACAAACACACATAAAAACCAGAGGGCAGCAGATCATGTGAAAATATAATATTTGTGTCATTCTCGAAACTTTTGGCCGTGACTGTAGAAGGCAGAATGCCACCATCTAGTCGTGGGAATTAACACTGCAGTACTCAGCCATAGAGTTTCTTATACCATATACAAAATAGACAAGGGTTTTACAGTGACATGGCTACTATAAATACATAGTCATAAACAGTTTGCTGTGTCCCTTTTACACACATATGTGGGACACTGCAATAGATCATGGGAGAGATCTCTGTACTGACCTCTGATATATTTATACATAGTTATTAGATCTCCCCTCAGGCGTCTTTTTTCTGAAGTGAATAAGCCTAATTTTGATAATCTTTCTGGGTACTGTAGTCCACCCATTCCAGTTATTACTTTAGTTGCCCTCCTCTGAACCCTCTCCAGCTCTGCTATGTCTGCCTTGTTCACAGGAGCCCAGAACTGTACACAGTACTCCATGTGTGGTCTAACTAGTGATTTGTAAAGTGGCAGGACTATGTTCTCATCATGGGCATCTATGCCTCTTTTGTAATAACCACCCTCTGTTTTCTATCACTGAGCCAGTTACTTACCCACATACAGAAATTTTCTCCCAGGCTAAGAATTCTCATTTTATATACTAACCTTTTATGTGGTTCCGCATTTTGCGGAACCCAGTTGGCCGGCTCTATTATAGAAATGCTTGTTCTTGTCCGTGGCTGCAGACAAGAATAGGAAGTGCGGATCCGGACGGCACGCGGATGTTTCAAGGGTTGGGAGAAAGACGTAAAAGAGTCTTTCCCATCCATAACAACATAAAATCCCTAATTTCTAAAGAATGGAGGGATCCCAAACAAAGGTCGACTGTGACTTTTAAAAGAACGTATCCAGAGTATCCAGAGCGGTTGTTCGCAGTTATTTTGTCTAAAGGTTGTGCTACCAAGTATTAGGCTGAGGGTGCCAATACTTTTGTCCGGGCCATTTTTGGAGTTTTGTGTAAAATGATCAATGATTTGACTTTTTTTTCATTCTCTTTTGTTTTTTCATTGCAAGCAAAATAAATGAAGCTATTGTTACCAAAGCATTTGTGATTGCAATCATTTTCTGGAAGAAATTGAGTATTATCTGACAGAATTGCAGGGGTGCCAATACTTTTGGCCAGCACTGTATATCTAATGCTACACGCAGAGCTATTTGGCTTCGCTCCTGGACAGGTGATGCAAGCTCAAAAAATGGCCTTTGTTCCATCCCCTGTAATAGAGACAGATTATTTGGACCAGCCTTGAACGATATCCTCGACAAGGCCACCAATAAAAAGAAAGGGTTCCCTGCTGAAAGTCGTTTTTTTCATCAGATGCGGTTCTTTTGGAATCAGAGAAAAACGGGACCAGAACAAAGAAAAAAAGAAGGTTCTGGCAGGTGGCAACCATCCCTGAAAATACTTCCCGTAAACAGCAAACTAAGCTGCAGAAACCAGTGTCAGATAGCTGCTGCCAAGGCCAATAGGATAATGGGTTGCAACAAAAGGGGCATAGATGGCCGTCATGAGAACATAGTCCTGCCACTTTACAAATCACTAGTCAGACCACACATGGAGAACTGTGTACAGTTCTGGGCTCCTGTGAACAAAACAGACATAGCAGAGCTGGAGAGGGTTCAGAGGAGGGCAACTAAAGTAATAACTGGAATGGGTGGACTACAGTACCCAGAAAGATTATCAAAATTAGGGTTATTCACTTTAGAAAAAAGATGACTGAGGGGAGATGTAATAACTATGTATAAATATATCAGGGGTCAGTACAGAGATCTCTCCCATGATTTATTTATCCCTAGGACTGTGACCTGGGGACATCCTCTGTGTCTGGAGGAAAGAAGGTTTGTACACAAACATAGAAAAGGATTCTTTACGGTAAGAGCAGTGAGACTATGGAACTCTCTGCCTGAGGAGGTGGAGATGGTACTGTAAGTTCCCTAAAAGAGTTCAAGAGGGGCCTGGATGTATTTCTGGAGGGTAACAATATTACAGGTTATAGTTACTTGAGATGGATCGTTGAGGAAGGAATTTTTTCCCCTAAAGTGGGGAAAATTGGCTTCTACCTCACAGGGGTTTTTTTGCCTTTCTCTGCATCAACTTTTAGGATAACAGGCCGAACTGGATGGACAGATGTCTTTTTTCGGCCTTATAAACTATGTTACTATGTACAACACAATGATGCCATATGTCAGATGGGAGGCAGGTTAAAACCTTGTAACAGAGCGTGGGTAAATATAGTATAACCACCCTAAAAGAGGGCCTAAAGCTGGAGTTTTCTTCCCTCCCCCGGATCAGTTCCTTGTAAACAAAAGACTTCCCCAGGTAGCAAAGCAAAAGTTCCTGGAGTTAGAAATTTCCATTCTATTACAAAAGAAAGTACTTTTCCCGGTTTCAGAGAATCAATACGGTAAAGGGTTCTATTCTCCAGTGTTCCTTATCCAGAAGCCAAATGGTTCCTTTCGCCTTATAATAAATCTCAAATCATTAAACAAGTTCATCCTGTACAAAAAATTTCAAATGGAAACCATAAAGTCAACCATAAACCTTCTCCCTCAGGTCTTCTTTATGGTAACGTTGGATCTTCAGGACGCTTATTACCACGTCCCAGTGTATCAGAACTAGAGATGAGCAAATTTTTCAAAAATTCGATTTGGCTGGTTCGCCGAAGATTCGCTTCGATACGTATAAATTCGTTGCAAATCGCGTTAAAAAACGACTACTTCCGGTCTGCAGAGAGCCTGGATAGTGGTGTAGAACACTGTGCCTTACAGTAAAACGCATACGGAGTAGTGTTGAGCGAGCACTTCTGTGCTCGGGTGCTCTGGCCGAGCATAATGTTAGTCAATGGGACTAAACCAGGCACCACCCGCCCGGAAGAGGGAAGGGTGTCCGGTTAGTAGAAAAAGGTCACAATCGCGACTTCTCCTCTTTTACTCCTTTCGTTTGTAAAAGTATGCTAATTAACTGAATTTGTACGCATTTGCGCACAATGCGTACGGATTAGTGTCCAAATGCGTATGCATTAGCATACAAAATCGTACGCATTAGCATACAATGCGTAGCATTAGCGTACAAATCAACATTACAGCGAATGCCAGCATTGCGCTTGAGTACACTCGGTGTTCTACTGTGGTAGTGGAAGAATACTGTGAGCCAGTGTGACACGCACATAACAGGCTTCTTAGAATTGCTGCATACTTTTATGTATTTGAGCAGTTATTTTTGGCAGTTATTAAGGGGCCAAAACTCACCAAACAACTCAAGTCTGAACTCAGCCTTACAGGTCAATGTTAGCGCCAGCTATAAAGAATCGTGCAGAGGCCCAAGATCCTACTAGAGCACCAAAAGTGCACGCCTTTTACACCAATTCACTGATTCCACATACATTTCGACAGAACCTGTTCTATTACACGCTTATACAAGCAAAGCCCCCCAGACAGGTTGGAGATAGCAGTGGCAGCAGCATCAGCAGACTATAGAGTGGCACGACGACAATGTGGCCAGGTGGCAGCAGCATGAGTAAGCAACAGAGTGGCAGAATGACAGACCCTGGAAGTGGCAGCAGCAGTGGAAGTAGTAGTACAATTTGGAGGCCACAGAGTGGCACAATTACCTAATTTTGAGGTAGCGGCAGCTAGGAGACTGCATGTGCAGTCGGCGGCGACAGCAGCATCAGGCCGGAGAGTGTGATGATGACATACCCTGAAGAGCCGCCAGTACTAAAAAATTCTCGTCCTTTTGGCTAAGATCAACTGTAGCATATGTTCTTATCAGTATAGGGGCTGGTTTTGCCAGCGGATGGGAACAGAGGAGGTGCAGCACAGGCTACAGCTTTGCCTGGACTGTGACAAAATGTCATTATTGACCCAAGATGCCAAGAAAGCTTGGAGTTCCATCTTGCGATCGAGCTGGCGGTCTGCAGGGAGCTGAGCTACCACCTGTGGGAGCCCCAGCCTCTCACCCGGGGGCAGGAATCGTTTACTTTTGAGCTAGCAGCAGTGGAATCTTTGTCTGCAGATGACGATATTGACCATAAAGCCCTTGCTTCACCCGGCTCCCAAATGTAATCGGCTACATCATGATCAACTACCGTAGCTCTGTTTCCTGTATACTTGAGCTATGAATAATGGAATGGGACTACAGAACGTACAAAAAATTTACGACTGACATACTGTCGAACAGAAGGTCCAAAAGATTTGAATCAATTTTGAGGCCACAGAGTGACACTGTAATAGAAGCTGCAAGAGTCAGCAGTCGAATACATTTCAAGGCAACAGAGTTGGAGAGGCAGCAGGAGTGTTACTAATTTTAAAAAGACAGAATGGCACAGTGACATTTGAGAGGCAGCAGCAGTCAAAAAAATTTAAATGAAACATACCGTAGAGTGGCACAATTACATACTTTGGACGTAGCGGCAGCTGGGATACAGCGTGAGTAGGCGGCAGCTGGGACGCAGCATGAGTAGGCCACAGAGAGGCACAATTACATAGTTTGGACGTAGCGGCAGCTGGGAGACAGCGTGAGTAGGCAGCGGACGCAGCAGCATCAGGCCACAGAGTGGCACAATTACATGGTTTGGAGGTAGCGGCAGCTAGGAGATGGCGTGTGTGGTCGGCGGCGGCAGCAGCATCAGGCCGGAGAGTGGCACGGTGACATACCCTGAAGAGCAGACCGTAAAAAAGAATTCCTGGCCTTTTGGTTAAGATCAACTGTTGTACATGTTCTCATCGGTATCGGGGCTGGTTATGCCAGGGAACGTAAGGCAGAGGAGGTGCAGTGCAGGCTACAGCTTTGCCTTGACGTTGGCAAAATTGCAGTGTTCACACTGTGTGCTGAGAAGTTCCATCTTGAGATCAAGGTGGCGGTCTGCAGGGAGTTGAGCTACCACATGTGGGAGCCCCTGCCTCTCGCCTCCCCCATGTTCATCGCTGAGTGTCCCGGGGGCAGGAATCGTTTACTTTTAAAAATTTGAGTGTTCTAAACAAACAGGGTTTCCTGTATACTTGAGCTAGCAGCAGTGGAATCTTTGTCTGCAGATGACGATAATGACCATAAAGCCCTTGCTTCACCTAGCTCCCAAGTGTAATCGGCTACATCATCATCAACTACAGTTAGCTCTGTTTCCTGTATACTTGAGCTATGAATAAAGGAATGGGACTACAGAACGTACAAAAAATTTACGACTGACATACTGACGAGCAGAAGGTTCAAAAAATTTGAATCAATTTTGAGGCCACAGAGTGGCACCGTAACAGAAGCTGCAAGAGTCAGCAGTTGAATACATTTCAAGGCAACAGAGTTGGAGAGGCAGCAGGAGTGTTACTAATTTTAAAAAGCATGAGTAGGCCACAGAGAGGCACAATTACATGGTTTGGACGTAGCAGCAGCTGGGACGCAGCATGAGTAGGCCACAGATAGGCACAATTACATACTTTGGACGTAGCGGCAGCTGGGAGACAGCGTGAGTAGGCGGCAGACGCAGCAGCATCAGGCCACAGAGTGGCACAATTACATACTTTGGACGTAGCGGCAGCTGGGAGACAGCGCGTGGAGGCGGCAGCAGCAGCAGCATCAGGACACAGAGTGGCATGTTGACATAGCCTGGAGGTGAAAGCAGTAGCATCATGAGGAGACCTCATTGTTGAGGTGGCAGCATAATCAGAAGGCTACATATTGGATCAGTGACAGAGTGGAGAGTTGGGTGGCAATATCAGTCACTGGTAAAGATGCTGGGTGGTAGAAGGCACAGCTGGTAGATGTGTGGCATCAGGAGGGTGGCAGCATCATAAGAGTGGCTGAGGCAGGTAGCCTGAAGAATGCAGTCTCATTTGTCAAGGTTTGGGTGACGCATCATGGCTGATCTAATCTGATGCATCAGGCGTTGGTGGGTGGAAATCCTGGCTGATCCACGCCTGATTCATCTTGACAAAGGTGAGTCTTTCCAGATTTTGGATGGACAGGCGAGTTCTCCTTGGGGTAACTATGGCCCCCGCCGCACTGAACACCCGCTCTGATGCCACACTACTAGCCGGACAGGACAGCTTCTCCAGTTTGGCTGCCCAGTAGTCCAGCGGATCTTCAATGTGGGGTGGCAGGGTGTTGTCCAAGTAGGCCACCACCTGCTGGTTCAGGGTCTGTTCCTGGTCTACCTGCTGCTGCTCCCGCCGCTGCTGGTGAGTGCTTTCCGCACTTGGCGGGTGAAGAAAGCTGCTCATCAGCGACTCCAGGCTCAAGTTGCTGCTGATGGAGCTGGTACTGCTCCTAACCCCCGACCCCCCCCCAGCAGCCGTGGCAGTGGTACGTGAGCGCTGAGGGACCCCCCCAGTCAGACCTGCAAGAGGATGGACGAGGACGCAGATAGGCAGCAGCCAACTGAGTACATAGGATGTCTATATAGTGCTTCAGTTTGTCCTCCCTCTCAGCAGGTGAAAAAAAGGCCCCCATTTTAGACCGGTAGCGAGGGTCCAAGAGGGTGGAGAGCCAGAAGTCATCCCTTTGCCGGATGGTGGCTATTCGGCTGTCACTACGTAAGCAAGTGAGCATGCATCGGGTCCTCCTCTTCTGTCACCTGGGTAGAAAAACCACTAAATGCTTGTGCTCCAATGTCCTTCTCCTCCAGATCAGCCCCCACCGGACTCATGTGGCCATGAGATGCATCCACGTCTCCAGTCCCCTGACCAGAAAGATTTTGCAGCATCTGTTCCAGTCCTGGCGACTGACAAATATCGTGGCCTCCTCAAAGGGCCTGAGCAAGCAACAGGTTTCACGCATGAGCTGCCACTGGCTGACATCAAAATTACACAGGGGAGTACTCCTGTCCGCTTGGATCATTAAGAAAGCGTTTATGGCCTTTCTCTGTTCGTACAGTCGGTCCAACATATGCAGGGTAGAATTCCAACGGGTGGAAACGTCACATATCAGCCTATGTTGGGGGATGCCATTCTGCCGCTGCAGCTCAAGGAGGGTGTGCTTGGCGCTGTAGGAATGGCTGAAGTGCATGCAAAGTTTCCTGGCCATTTTTAGAATGTTTTGCAGTTGGGTATAAGACTTGAGGAAACGTTTGACAACTAGATTAAATAAGTGCGCCATGCAGGGCGCATGGCTCAGCTCTCCTTGGTGCAGCACGGACACCATGTTCTTTCCGTTGTCTGTCACCATGGTTCCGATTTTTAGTTGTCGCGGAGAAAGCCAGCAATTGATTTCTTCTTGCATGACGTGGATCAGTTCCTCCCCTGTGTGACTTCGTTCGCCCAGGCAAACCAGGCGTAGAACTGCGTGACACCGCCGTGCCCTGCACATGTGGTATGCTGGAGGAGCGCTATGACTTGGCCCTGCAGTGGAGGCTGAGGTTGTGGAGAAGGAGCCGGACATTAGCGCAGGATCAGTAGTTTGACAACGAGGAGGAGAAAGTGGCGTCACCTGTCCAAGTTGCTCGTGTGGCTGGGCAGGAAGCACATTGACCCAGTGGGCCGTAAAGGACATGTACTGTCCCTGACCGTAGTTGCAACTCCACACGTCGGCGCTGCCGTGCACTTTGGCAGACACCGTCAGGCTCAAGGACAGGGCCACCTTCTCTTCTACATATTTGTGCAGGGCTGGGACTGACTTTTTGGCAAAGAAATGACGGCTTGGCACTCTCCACCTCGGCTTGGCACAAGCCATCGTTTCTCTGAACGGTGCAGAGTCCACCAGTTGAAAAGGGAGGGACTGCAGCACAAGCAACTTGGATAGGAGCACGGTCAGCTTCTGCGCTGTTGGATGGCTGGACGCGTACTGCTGTCTCTTTGCAATTGCCTCGGTGAACGACTGCTGCCGTAATGAGTGGCGATGAATAAGAGGAGGAGGAGCAGGAGGAGCAGGAGCATCTGGAGCGGTAGATGATGAGAGACAGCTCCCTTAGGCAGAGGTGCTGGAGCCTTGACTGTGTGCCACTGGGTGATGCTGCTGCCGACTGGACTGCCACATCTGAGCCACGGTTCTCCCAGGCCACTTTGTGGTGACGCTGCATATGTTGGCGCAGGGCCGTGGTGCCAACCTTAGCACCCTGGCCACACTTCACTTTCTGACCACAGATTCTACATATAGCCATGTTCACCTCCTCAGGTGTCTTAACAAAAAAACTTCCACACCGCCGAGTAGGCGATTTTACCCACCAACACTTCGCACTGACGGAGTAGTACCTCCGCTGCCTGGCTGTGCCACTTCACCTGCGAAGAGTTTGGTCTACCCCGTGCCCGTTTGGCTCCCGACCTCGCACTGCTGCCACTATGCTGACTCCCACCCACACTACCGACTTGCTGGCTGCACCGCTGCCTCACGCGCAAGCTGTCAGTCTCGTCTGCAGATGACGATAAGGATGATGAAGCTCTTGCTTCACCCGGCTCCCAAGTGCGATCGGCTACATCATCATCAACCACAGTTTGCACGTCGCTAATGTCCTCCTCAACTGTCTCTGTGTACAAAGCCTGACCACTCTCAACATCACCTCCCACTACACTCTCCTCATCAGTACTTGACCGCCTACTGGAAGGAGTGGATTTCTGCCTCACCTCTTGGCTTCCCAGTAGCTGCTGACAGTCCTCAAGTAGTTCGTCCTCGCTGTATAGTGGCTCAGAGCCCACAGCATATAGTACTTCTCTGGCTGAGGGAACCGAAAAGGACAGAGGCAGGTTGAGGACAGGTGAGGGCAGTGGAGGTGCTCCAGGCCCATGCCAACTAAGGGTTGTATCTGACGAATCCACCGACTCTTGGCTGGGGGTGTCCGTTGTCATCTGGGAGGAAGTGAACCGCTGGGTTGGTGGTCAACACACGACCGCTAGATGACATCGGTAGCTCTGGCCTCGCCAAGTGACCCCTAATGCCACGTCCCCTTCCTCTGCTGAGACCTGTGCCTGTCCTAGAAACATTTGTGCCACTGCCCCTCCCCTGTGAAGGGCCTGTCACCGCTCTGTCTGACATACTGATTGATTACAAATTTAAAATAAAAGGAAATTAAAAATCCAACAAAAAAAATGTACTTTTCTCACTGCCTCACACAACGACCTATTTATTTGAGAAATACCGTCACCCACAGAGTGGGTTAACAATGGGTTGCTGAACTGCAGTACAATGGGTTACTGCACAGAACTACACACTATTTGACAATATTCTTTTTCTATGGCAAATGAGGCCACAAATACTTATTTAAAATGAACACTGACAACCCCACAAACTCAGAATCACTATTTTTTTTATGATATTCACTGACTACCTTACAGCAATATCACGCTTTTCTGCTTGGATGGCGAATCAGGCCTAAAATACTTATTTGAAACTAACCACCCCGCAAACTGAGATATATATATATATATATATATATATATATATATATATATATTTTTTTTTTTTTTTAAATGATCTTCACTGACTACATTACAACAATGTCACACTTTTCTGCTTGGATGGCGAATCAGGCCTAAAATACTTATTTGAAACTAACCACCCCGCAAACTGAGATATATATATATATATATATATATATATATATATATATATATATATATATATATTTTTTTTTTTTTTTAAATGATCTTCACTGACTACATTACAACGATGTCACACTTTTCTGCTTGGATGGCGAATAAGGCCTAAAATACTTATTTCAAACTAAAACTAATAACCCCACAAACTGAGATTCACTATTTTTTCTATATACAGTCATGGCCAAAAGTTTTGAGAATGACACAAATATTATATTTTCACATGATCTGCTGCCCTCTGGTTTTTATGTGTGTTTGTCAGATGTTTTTATCACATACAGAAATATAATTGCAATCATATTATGAGTAACAAAAGCTTATATTGACAGAATGAGTTAATGCAGCAAGTCAATATTTGCAGTGTTGACCCTTCTTCTTCAGGACCTCTGCAATTCTCCCTGGCATGCTCTCAATCAACTTCTGGACCAAATCCTGACTGATAGCAGTCCATTCTTGCACAATCAATGCTTGCATTTTGTCAGAATTTGTAGGTTTTTGTTTGTCCACCCGTCTCTTGATGATTGACCACAAGTTCTCAATGGGATTAAGATCTGGGGAGTTTCCAGGCCATGGACCCAAAATCTCTATGTTTTGTTCCCTGAGCCATTTAGTTATCACCTTTGCTTTATGGCAAGGTGCTCCATCATGCTGGAAAAGGCATTGTTGATCGCCAAACTGCTCTTGGACGGTTGGGAGAAGTTGCTCTCGGAGGACATTCTGGTACCATTCTTTATTCATGGCTGTGTTTTTAGGCAAGACTGTGAGAGACCCAATTCCCTTGGCTGAGAAGCAACCCCACACATGAATGGTTTCAGGATGCTTTACAGTTGGCATGAGACAAGACTGGTGGTAGCGCTCACCTCGTCTTCTCCGAATAAGCTGTTTTCCAGATGTCCCAAACCATCGAAAAGGGGATTCATCAGAGAAAATGACTTTACCCCAGTCCTCAGCAGTCCACTCCCTGTACCTTTTGCAGAATATCAGTCTGTCCCTGATGTTTTTTCTGGAGAGAAGTGGCTTCTTTGCTGCCCTCCTTGAGACCAGGCCTTGCTCCAAGAGTCTCTTAGCCTCACAGTGCGTGCAGATGCACTCACACCTGCCTGCTGCCATTCCTGAGCAAGCTCTGCACTGCTGGTAGCCCGATCCCGCAGCTGAAACACTTTTAAGAGACGGTCCTGGCGCTTGCTGGTCTTTCTTGGGCGCCCTGGAGCCTTTTTGGCAACAATGGAACCTCTCTCCTTGAAGTTCTTGATGATGCAATAGATTGTTGACTGAGGTGCAATCTTTCTAGCTGCGATACTCTTCCTCGTTAGGCCATTTTTGTGCAGTGCAATGATGACTGCACGTGTTTCTTTAGAGATAACCATGGTTAACAGAAGAGAAACAATAATGCCAAGCACCAGCCTCCTTTTAAAGTGTCCAGTGGTGTCATTCTTACTTAATCATAACAGATTGATCTCCAGCCCTATCCTCATCAACACCCACACCTGTGTTAATGGAGCAATCACTGAAACAATGTTAGCTGGTCCTTTTAAGGCAGGGCTGCAATGATGTTGAAATGTGTTTTGGGGGATAAAGTTCATTTTCTAGGCAAATATTGGTTGACTTTGCAAGTAATTGCTGTTACGCTGATCACTCTTTATAACATTCTGGAGTATATGCAAATTGCCATTATAAAAACTGAAGCAGTAGACTTTGTATCATTCTCAAAACTTTTGCCCATGAATATATATATATATACTGCACTGCACAAAAGTGACACTAGTGGTGCTTCTTTGCACGAAGCACCCCAAAACAGCCTTCAGAGTAGTGATGTACAAGAGGCACTGCTGCTGCAGTGTATATGGATAGCGATTCACTGCCTGATTTTCTGTCCACAAATCGTCCCTCTCCTATCCCTGCAATTCAGGTTATCTATCCCTGATCTCTTTTCTTGCAATTTGAAACGTTTTCCTATCACTTGCCCTAACGCAGCACACATCTGTCCCTGCTCTAAATCTCATGGCAAATGGCGCTTTCCAGCGCTGCAGAGCTATTTATAGGGCTGGGACATCGCAGGACCTGGCTGGATGCTAATTGGCTACATGTATTCATGTGATCGCATTGTAGGCGTATACTTCTTTGTCCCAGAAATCCTTCCCCCATGTTATGCCATGTGCTTGCGGCCATTTTACGAAAAAAAAAAAAAAAGATTTGTTACTACGAATTGCCAGGAAATTTGCATTTGTTGCAAATCTAATTTTCCATGAAATTCGTAACGAATTCCACTTTGTCAGCTTCGATTCGCTCATCTCTAATCAGAACCATCAAAAATTCTTATGAATTGCTATTTACATAAATAAACTGTTACATCATTTTCAATTCGGAGCGCTCCCTTTTGGTCTTCTCTGCTCCCAGAGTGTTTTCAAAAATTTATGTCAGAAGTAACAAAATATCTTCACCTAAATGGAATTTTAATAATTCCATATTTGGACGACTTCCTCATTGCTTCTTGTTCAGAAAAGACCCTTCAGTCCCATCTTGCCCAGGTCCAAAAATGCTTCATGGAATTAGGCTGGATCATAAATTTCAAAAAATCAAACCTAATCCCAGAACAGAGAGAGTCCTTCCTGGGAGTCATGCTAGACTAGTCATGTAACTAGTGTCCTTCTTACCTCCAGAAAAGCAGAACATTCTAGACCAGAAGGTCTCTCTTTTTTTTGCAAAGAAGTCCTCTTCCATAATAAAGGTTATGACCAGCCTGTGACCTAACAATTCCGTCGGTCAGGTGGGCGCAAAGCCACAAAAGACCCCTCCAATCTTTTCTCCTGTCGTCATGGGATGGACCATATCCACCCTAGACAGAAAGGTTCTCATTCCCCATCCGGTAAAGTAATCTCTGATGTGGTGGAGAATAAGAAACAACTTGTAGACCGAGGTCTTTTGGCATCCAGTACAACAAATGGTCATTACCACAGACGCCAGCATCATTTGGATGGAAAAATCGTTCAGGGCCTGTGGGAAGCAGATATGGCACATGCTGCTTCAAATCTAAAAAAACCCTCAGCCGTCTTCAACGTACTGACCTCCTTTCACACATCGTCCTCCCCTCAACATGTAAGGGTGTTCTTAGACAACACCACAGCTGTAGCTTACCTAAACAGACAAGGAGGGACTCGAAGTCGGTCCCTTGCTGGTGTTTCTCGGAACATCTTTTCTTGGGTGGAGAAAAATTTAATGTCTCTATCAGCAGTTCATATGAAGGGGGAGAACAATGCGGTTGCTGACTTCCTCAGTTGTCGAACCCTGAAGGAGGGAGAATGGTCTTTAAACTATCGGATTTTCCTTCAGTTGTGCAGAAAATGGGGAGTCCCAGATATGGACCTATTCTGCTCTCTATCCCGCCTGGACCAACCTATATGGATAAACTTGTTATCCAAACCATGGCTAAAGACTCTTCTCTATGCCTTCCCTCCCTTCAGTCTCATACCAAAGATGCTAATGAAGGCCGCAGAAGAGGGGGCCCAGGTAATACTAATTGCCCCTTACTGGCCAAGAAGGTCATGGTTCCCGCTCCTGCTCAGGCTGTCATGGGGAATATTTTGGACACTACTGATAATTCCAGACCTTCTCCACCAAGGCCCATTTCTACATCTTAGTGTAAAACAGTTCAATCTGATGGCAATCTGGAGACTGAACTCCTCACCATGAGGCACAAAGGATTATCTGAAGCAGTTTTGTCAGCCATGATGTTGAGCCGCAAGTCCATAACATCCAAAATTTATTTGAGGACTTGGAAAGCATTTCTATCCTTCTCAGGTAACTAACTTTTACCAGACATTCCAGATGTTCTAAATTTCTTACAGACGGGCTTAGATAAAGGTCTCCTACCAGCAACTCTGAGAGTTCAGATTTCAGCCCTTGCTTTCTTAGATATGAAGCTGGCAGATTCCCCATTCATCAAACAATTCATGAAAGGTGCAAGGAGACGCTTACCCACCTTCCATTCTATTGTCTTACCATGGGACCTAAACCTAATTCTCTCAGTCCTAATGGAACCTCCATTTGAACCAGTGGATCAACTTCCTCTAAAACTCCTCACCTTCAAAACATCGTTCCTGGTGGCCATAAAAACTGCCAGGAGAGTCGGAAAGATTCAGGCTTTTTCCTGTAAGCCTCCGTATAATTCTAAAACATTGTCCCTCTTTTCTCTCTAAAGTCTTGTCTCATTTCCACTGTCAACAGGAGGTTTCCTTACCTTCCTTCTGTGCATCTCCTACATCGGATAAGGAGAAAAGATACCACAATCTGGACGTGAGGAGATATTGGCCTACCTGAATGCCACCGAAAGCATCAGAAATTCAGATAATCTTTTCCTTCAGTACCAGGGACTAAATAAAGGTCAAGCTGCTAGCAAGTCGACCATAGCCCAATGGATCAGAAATATGATTACCCTTGCTTACGTCCAGAAGAAACTCCAACTTCCTTCGGAGATTAAGGCTCACTCTACAATTTCAGCCTCCTGGGCAGAAGCGACCTCGGTTTCCCTGGACCAAATTAGTAGGGCAGCCACTTGGGCGAACCCAATGACCTTTTTCATCATTATCGGCTTGATGTATGCCATAATCGGGACTAGTCTTTTGTTAGAAAAATCTTGTCTGCCGTTGTCTCTCCCTAACTTTTGATTTCTCTGCGAATCCTCCTGTAAGTGCCGTTGTGGAGGCGGAGGGGAAAAGGGTTAATTACTCTTACCGGTAATTGGATTTTCCAATAGCCTCCACAATGGCACTGGGGTCCCCCCCATTGTACTTTACAGAATGATGTGATTTAATTTTGTGTGCTAATATATATTTTTTTCTTGCATCACTTCCATGTCCTCTCTTATTTGATTGAATAGGTAAGGGGAGGAGGCAGTTTAAATCCCTTGCTTCCGCGTTGTTTCCTGTCCTGGGGGCTGGGGCACCCTCCTGTAAGTGCAGTTGTGGAGGCTATCGGACAATCCAATTACCGCTAAGAGTAATTAACCCTTTCTATGCATTGATACATGGTGGCTCTCTCGATTTCGGAATAATTATCTGATGGTGAAATAATTGAGGAGGAAAGAAAATACAATTTTTCCATGGAAGAGGTGAATGATTTACTGAGAGTGGTCAGATCAACGATGTGCATTGAAGAGACCCAAAAACCACGAACAGTTCAGGATGAAATGTTCAGTGGTTTGAGGACCAAAAAATCTAAGGTGTTCCCTATACATGAGAACGTCATTGCAGCCACATCCGGTTGGTTACATAGTTCCACTTGTACAGGAAGGTTCATTCATGGTGTCAATAGACTTAAAAGACTCCTACTACCATGTACCAATACACAAGCTCATACAGAAAACTCAATCCTCCTTTCTTCCACAGGAAAAAATAGCGAGTTGGAAAATAGTATTCCAGGCTTGTCGTTCTTGTTCCATCAGGGAAGCAATGAGCATTCTGGGTCTCCTAATATCCTGCATAACCTCAGTTACATGGAGCCAGGCAAACACATCCTAGCGATATTCCCCTATTGTATAAGATGGGAATAACCCTTTAAGTTGCAGCTGATGGAGCTGGTGCTGCTCCTGCCCCCCACCCCCTTCAGCAGTCATGGCAGTGGAGCGTGAGCTAAGAAAGTAATAAATTGGCTGCCTCAAAGGGTATAAGCATACTGCAGGTGTCACGCATGAGCTGGCACTGTCTAACATTGAAGTTACACTAGGAAGTATTCCTGTCTGCCTGCATAATCAAGAAATCTGTTATGGGTTTTCTCTGCTTATACAGTAGGTCCAACATGTGGAGTTTCAACGTGTGGCAATGTCACTTATGAGGCAATGTAGGGGAGGACAGTTCTGCCTTTGCAGGTCAAGGATGGCATGTTTTGCACGTCCTGGGGATAAATAGATCATGGGAGAGATCTCTGTACTGACCTCTGATATATTTATACATAGTTATTAGATCTCCCCTCAGTCGTCTTTTTTCTAAAGTGAATAAGCCTAATTTTGATAATCTTTCTGGGTACTGTAGTCCACCCATTCCAGTTATTGCTTTAGTTGCCCTCCTCTGAACCCTCTCCAGCTCTGCTATGTCTGCCTTGTTCACAGGAGCCCAGCACTGTACACAGTACTCCCATGTGTGGTCTGACTAGTGATTTGTAAAGTGGCAGGACTATGTTCTCATCACAGGCATTTATGCCTCTTTTGATGCAACCCATTATCTTATTGGCCTTGGCAGCAGCTGTTTGACACTGGTTTCTACAGCTTAGTTTGCTGTTCACTAAAGCAATACAGTAAGACATAACTTACAAGATATTATAGGCACAGTCAAGATATATCTTGTCTAACTGGAACGTTAACTTCTGAAGTTATAACTAGTAACATATAGAAAAGGAGACGGAAAGGAAGGGAAAGATAAGGTACGGGGGGGGGGGTACACAAAGTGGAGTTCTACTTGTGGTTGCAGTAGTAACAAGTATTAATACAAATTGGGGAAAAATAAGTACTCAACTTAAATCAACTTAATCTGTGACAGTGCAGATGACCAATATGTGGTAATAAGAGGGCAGGTCCACCACAAGTGTAAGTACGTTCCTAAATGTGGACCATATCTCCAGCAGCAAGGGTCGTAACTAGGATTATATTTAACCACTCTCTTGCATACCAACACATTTGGAGGTCTGTTTAGGTGCAAGGAAGAGTTTCTGTAGTTCGTCAGACGTGAACTTCCTAGCAAAATCATTTTCCCAAGCAATAATGAAGAAGTGTACAGTGTCAGCAGGTGGAGATAGGAATAATTTGCTGAGAATCACTACCACTTTCCTTGGTCGTTTTTGTTGGGCAAGGAATGTTTCAAACTTTGCTACAGGTCTATTCAGATCTCCTGTATGTTATAGCTGTTTAAAGGAAAGTGTGAATGGTGATAAAGATGGGCAGCGTAATTGTTCGGAGAGTGTCTCATGAGAAGGGATTGTGCCAGTATTTATTAAGGTGTGGATAGTAGTAACACTAAGTATGATCCCGTTAGGTATGGTGCTATTGTGAGTAGCATCTGAGCTATAAAAAATAACTCTAATTTGTAATAACGGAGATAGGAAGGGGGAGCATCTGGAGCGGATATCCCTCATATTCCATATTCGCCATGTTGAATGAGATGTGAACATATTGCAGGTTCTTAAAGGTAGGGAAACCTCTTGTACATGTATCGTAAAATGTCAACTTATGGGGAGGGGCTGACGAATCCAGTAAACTATTCTGTTAAGATGGACCGCTTGCTTGAAAATTTGTGGGGCAGGGAGATCAATACCGCTGATCTGTTGTAGGAGTTCCATGTATATTTTGAGAAGATTCCATTCACAGTTGTGTAAAAGGTATTAGGAATATGTATAGGCAACGGCTGCAATAAGTACATTATTTTGGGCCATATAAGACATATAGCTACATTTTTGCAACCAAACCAGGATATATACGGAGTTGGACAGGATGATAAGGTTTTGGAGATCTCATGTAGTAAAGGTGGGAAGTTATTTTTATATAATTGGGTAGGTTCGGAGGAGATTTTTTATGCCTAAAAATTTAATGGTAGGTTGGGACCAGTAAAAAGGTGATTTAGTAGAAATCTGGGTGTTTAAGGAGAGAAATATTCAGGACTAGAGATTTGCCCATATTGACTTTGAAGTTACATACTGTATCTTGCCAAAGTCATAGAATAAGATGCTCTATAATCGGGAGTGAATTAGATGGGTTAGTTAACAGCAGTGGTAGGTCATCTACAATAACCTCAATGAACATAGGTGGAATAACAAAGTCAGCTAGTGAGGATTTAAGATAATACCAGTCTACTCAATCAAATGCCTTCTCAGCGTCTGTCATTAACAGTATTAGATGTTTAAGCTGAGGATTTAGCATATATAATGAGTTGCAAAACCCTATATACAAGTATGTTATCAATGCCCTCTCTATTTGGTACAAATCCTACTTGATCTGGGGCAATAAAACAGGGGAGGATGCTTTGTAATCTATTAGCTAGTATTTTCGCAAAAAGCTTGAGGTCTACATTAAGTAGAGAGATAAGTCGGTAGTTATTACAAAGTGTTGGGTCTTTCCCATCTTTATGAATAATGGAGATATGGGCCATCAATGTTTGTTTATGAAAAGGGACACCAGATAGCGCTGCATTAAATAACTTACCGAGTCATGGAAGCAAGATGTCCAGACAGGAGGCGTAATAAAAGGGGACAAGCCATCTGATCCAGGACATTTGTTTTTAGGTGTAGTGGCAATCGCCTCCATAATCTCCTGAAAGGAATTGGGGGAACATAGACTCTAGGACTAGTCTGTTATTATTTGTGGGAGGGAAAGAGAAGAAAGGAAATTAGCTACCAAATCTGTTTAAGTTTGTAGTTAATTGTTCTCCTGTTTTGACTGCAGATTGTATAGTTGGGTATAAAAATTACTAAATTCATGTGCAATATCCTCCATTTTGTGCAGCATGTTACTAGAAGAGTCTTTAAGGCCAGCAATAAATTATTTAGCTTTCCTATTCTTAATCTGAGCTAGCTTAAATCTAGTCGGTTTATCGCGGTGAGCATAATGTTTATACTTTGCGAAAAGGTAGGCTGTGGCTTTTTTTTGGATAAATAAATGATCAGTTAACCATGTGACCTATTTCATTGTCGTGGACCCATATGAAAGGAGGGAGGGAGGTAAGAGCAAAGAAAAGGGGGAACGAAAGGTTGGGGGTGGGAAGCAAAGCAAGAAACAACAAATCAGTATAAAATCAGCAGCATTAAAGCGATGATTATCCCCTTCCCGACCAGTGCTGTACTAGTACGGCACTGGTCAGGTCTTTAAACATGGCGCCCGCTCCTGAGGAGAACGGGCGTCATGGCCGTGGGTGAACTGCTGATTCATACAGCAGTCACCCGCGGCTCATGTCCGCGACCAGCAGTAATGCTGATCGCGGACATTTAACCCCTCGGATGCCGCGGTCAATCCTGACCACGGCACCTGAAGGCGGCAAATATCAGAAGTGCGCACTTCCTGTGTTGCTCCGGCTCCCCCGTGCGGCGATCGGAGGAGCCAGAGTGTGCCTGCAGCAGCCCCTATCATAGTGAATGACAGGAGGCTTCTGCATAGGCTTTCCTATGGAGCCCTTCTGTGTAATAGAGCTCCATAAGAAAGCATTAAAATCCTCATAGACTCCAATGCTAATGCATTGGAGTCTATGATATAAGCAATCAAATGATTGCTTGTTATAGTTTCCTATGGGAACTATAAAAAAAAGTGTAAAAAAAAAATAAAGTTTTAAAAAAACAAAAAACAAAAAAAGTAAAAGTTCAAAACACCCCCCTTTCAGCGAAAATAAAAGTATTAAAAAAATAAAAAAATACACATCATGGGTATTGCCATGTGCGAAAATGCCCATATTATAAAAATATAAAAATTTATTTCCCATACGGAAAACAACAAAACGCAAAAAAGCGTCAAAATGGCCGATTCGCCATTTTTTTCGCTTTTTTTTCTAAAAAAATAAATAAATAAAAAGTGATCAAAAAGTCATACACACCCCAGTGGTATCAATAAAAAGTTCAGATCGCCCCGCAAAAAATGAGCCCCCACACAGCTCTGTACACATACAGTGCCTTGCGAAGGTATTCGGCCCCCTGGAACTTTTCAACCTTTTGCCACATTTCAGGCTTCAAACAAAAAGATATAACATTTTAAATTTTTGGTGAAGAATCAACAACAAGTGGGTCTCAATTGTGAAGTGGAACGAAATTTATTGCATCATTTAAACTTATTAAAACTGAAAAGTTGGGCGTGCAAAATTATTCGGCCCATTTACTTTCAGTTCAGAAATCTCACTCCAGAAGTTCATTGAGGATCCCTGACCAATGTTGTCCTAAATGACTGATGAAGATAAATAGAATCCACCTGTGTGTAATCAAGTCTCCGTATAAATGCACCTGCTCTGTGATAGGCTTGGGGTTCTGCATCATGAAGACCAAGGAACACACCAGGCAGGTCAGTGATACTGTTGTGGAGAAGTTTAAAGGCAGATTTGGGTACCAAAAGATTTCCTAAGCTTTAAACATCCCAAAGAGCACTGTGCAAGCGATCATATTGAAATGGTAGGAGTATCAGACCACTGCAAATCTACCAAGACCCGGCAGTCCCTCTAAACTTTCATCTGAAACAAGGAGAAGACTGATCAGAGATGCAGCCAAGAGGCCCATGATCACTCTGGATGAACTGCAGAGATCTACAGCTGAGGTGGGAGAGTCTGTCCATAGGACAACAATCAGTCGAACACTTCACAAATCTGGCCTTTATGGAAGGGTGGCAAGAAGAAAGCCATTTCTCAAAGATATGCATAAAAAATCTTGTTTACAGTTTGCCACAAGCCACCTGGGAGACACACCAAACATGTGGAAGAAGGTGCTCTGGTCAGATGAAACCAAAATCGAACTTTTTGGAAACAATGCAAAACGATATGTTTGGCGTAAAAGCAACACCGCTCATCACCCTGAACACACCATCCCCACTGTCAAACATGGTGGTGGCAGCATCATGGTTTGGGCCTGCTTTTCATCAGCAGGGACAGGGAAGATGGTTAAAATTGATGGGAAGATGGATGGAGCCAAATACAGGACCATTCTGGATGAAAACCTCTTGGAGTCTGCAAAAGAGACTAGGACGGAGATTTATCTTCCAACAAGACAATGATCCCAAACATAAAGTAAAATCTACAATGGAATGGTTCAAAGATAAATGTATCCAGGTCTTAGAATGGCCAAGTCAAAGTCCAGACCTGAATCCAATTGAGAATATGTGGAAATAGCTGAAAACTGCTGCTCACAAACGCTCTCCATCCAACCTCAAAGAGCTCTAGCTGTTTTGCAAGGAAGAATGGGCAAGAATTTCAGTCTCTAGATGTGCAAAACTGATAGAGACATACCCCAAGCGACTTTCAGCTGTAATCGCAGCAAAAGGTGGCGCAACAAAGTATTAATGCAAGGGGGCCGAATAATTTTGCACGCCCCACTTTTCAGTTTTATTATTACAAAAAAAGTTTAAATGATCCAATAAATTTCGTTCCACTTCACAATTGTGACCCACTTGTTGTTGATTCTTCACCAAAAATGTTATATCTTTTTGTTTGAAGCCTGAAATGTGGCAAAAGGTTCAAAAGTTCCAGGTGGCCGAATACTTTCGCAAGGTACTGTAAATACCAAAAAGTTATGGGGTCAAATTTCCAACTTTATAATTATTTTATCACTATCAAAACGCAAGAAAAACTATACATATTAGGTGTCGCCGGATTCGTACTGACCAGTAGAAAGAAAGTAATTGGTCAATTTTAATGAACATTGAACGCCGTAAATAAAAAAAAAAAAAAAAAAAAAAAAAAAAACCTGTAAAACTGGCATTTTTTTTGGGCAATTTCACCCAATTTGGAATTTTTTTCCCGCTTGCCACTACATACATATGCAATATTAAATGGTGGCTTTGGAAAGTACAACTTGTCCCGCAAAAAACAGGCCCTCTTACAGCTATGTGAACGTAAAAATAAAAAAGGTATGGCTGTGTGAAGGCAGGGAGCGCAAAACAAAAACGGAAAAAAAACCTCCGGGGTAGAAAGGATTAAAGAGGACCTTTCACCACGCCTGACATGCCTGTTTTAATAGATTCATGCATTCCTCATGTAATAGCAATTCTGGAACATCTATTCTTATGTCTCTATGTTGTGCCATTCCTTTATTATTTCTACTAGAATTTATGAATGAATTGCCGGCAGTCTGCAGTAAGGTTACAGAGGGGTGGTAACCAGTTGGGGAGGGGGGGGGGTGTACCTGCACAGTCTGAAAATGGCAGAACTGATTGGATGGAGTGAGTCTGTGCAGGTACACCTTCCCAACTGGTTACCACCCCTCTGTACCCTCAATTGCAGACTGATAGCAATTCATTCATAACTTCTAGTAGAAGGAATAAAGTACTGGCACAACATAGAGCAAGAATAGATGCTCCAGAATTATTATATGGAGAATGCATGAAGCTATTAAAACAGGCATGTTAGGAGTGGTGAAAGGTCCTCTTTAAATGTAGACAATGAATAATCAATATAATCAAAAAAGGTAATGTAAGAACTGAGGCGGTCAATTCGCCTTGCAAACGAGGGAGTAGAATGTGCAGCCTGTAACTTCATGACTGAAGAGACCCAACAGGTAACAGTTACATGCTGGTAAAAGTAAAGAGTTAAAGTAAAGGGCGGAAAATGATGGGTAGAAGATAGTGAAGATGGATGGTAAAGTACCTACTGCAAGAGCGCAGTGGAAATTCAGAGATAGCTTATCACAGCTGTAGAGAACAAGTAGAGCATTTTAATGTAGCAGAGTAACTAAAGAAGGTAACTCAAGAGTAAGAGATGGTATGATAATGGAGAATAATAGTACTGCCAGAGAGCAGTGGAAGTTTAGAAACATGATATATCAGGACTAGAACTGATTTTACATACTTTGTTAACCCTTTAGGTGTTCCACAAGAATTCAAGGAAAATGGAGATGAATTTCACTCTTTTGGCAGATTTTCCATTTTAATCATTTTTTGTCCAGTAACAAAGCAAGGGTTATTTTTATAGAGCAGGTTGTTACAGATGCGACAATACCAAATATGATTATTTTTTTGTTTTAGTTTTACATAATAAAGCATTTTTGAAAAAAATGATTTTTTTACTGTCTCCATATTCTGAAAGCCATAGTTTTTTCTTTTTTTTTCTTTTTTTTCGGCAGCGGTCTTATGTAGGGGCTCATTTTTTTTCGGGATGAGATTATGGCTTGATTGGTACTATTTTAGGACGCATATGACTTTTTGATCGCTTGGTATTACACTTTTTGTGACACAATTTTTATTTTTATTTTTTTACGGTGTTTACCTGATGGGTTAGTTCATGTGATATTTTTAACAGCAGGTTGTTACGGACTTGGCAATATCTAATATGTATACTTTTTTTATCTGTTTTTTTACACAATAAAAGCATTTTTGAAATTAAAAAAACATGTTTTAGTGTCTCCGTATTCTGAGAGCCATAGTTTTATTTTTTATTTTTTTTGGGTGATTGTCTAAGGTAGGGTCTCATTTTTTGGGGGGGTGAGATGACGGTTTGATTAGTACTATTTTGGGGTGCGTATGACTTTTTGATCGCTTGGTACTACACTTTTTGTGATCTGAGGCGACAAAAAATGGCTTTTCGTTTGGCATCGTTGGCATCGTTTTTATTTCATTTTTTTTTTTTTTACGGTGTCCATCTGGGGGGTTAGTTCATTTGATATTTTTATGCAGCATGTCGTTACGGACGAGGCAATAACCAATATGTCTGGGTTTTTTTTTTTGTTTGTTTTTTACAATTTTATGTGTTTTATTGTTTTATTTTGGGAAAGGGGCTTTTTTTTTTTTTGTCCCACTCTGGGACTTCAACTTCTGGGGTCTGATTCCCCCTTGGCAATGCATTACAATACATTCTGTATTGTAATATATTGCTTGTCATCTTGTATGCTGACAGCCTGCCTGTGAGACCCAGCCTAAAGGGCTGGATCTGACAGGCTTCCGTAGAAGGCAAGCCCAGATGCCTATGGAAGGCATCTGGCTGCCTTCTCTGCCATCGGGTCCATTTCACTGCAGCACGGGGACCAGGTGGAGATGAGGAGGGCACCCGTACCCTCTGTAAACCCTCTGCATGCCACGGTAAGCTTTGAAAACAGGCATACAAGGGGTTAGTACGCCGGCATTGATGTTTTCACCGATGCCGGCTTATGCAGCAGGGGCCTGGCTGTCAGTGATTGTCTGGTCTGTGCCACTGATCCGCAGGAGCTGAGCCTGCCCGATCTGCCCGCCGTACAGGTGCAGCGCTGGTCCTTAAGCACGTTCACCAGTGCCATACATGTATGGCGCAGGTCCTTAAGGGGTTATACAAGGTATAGCTGCAAGGGAGCAGAAAGGAATAAAGCGATAGAAGTAAAGTTAAAGAGGGCGAGATCTGTCTCTCCGCTGTCTAATGACTAAGTACCACTTACCATATGTTTCGGGTACTGGAATTATGAGCAATGTCCTCTTTTACCATGACTCCATCTCAGGTGTTGTCTGTGATGATGCTCTTTGGTGTTAGTCCCCCTTCTTCTTGGATTTCGTACTGCGGCCATAGGAAACTTCTTCCAATGGAGTGGGTGGTTGAACACGTGGTAAATTTGCCAGACCCTTCACCACGGTCTAGTCAGGAATCTGGAGGTCAGGGAGATCCAGAGCAGAATAGATGTATGGATGGTTGGAGGTCGACCCGACCAAAAGCAGTTTCCCTCCATTTGAGAACATAATTCCAAATGGGAATTTCCAGCTATATTGGATGCCTTTAGATCTTGGGGTCTCCGTTAACAGCTTCAGAGTTCTTCATGTCTGTAATGTTTGTGGAGATAGGTATTAAAAAACATGTATTTGTGCATTCTCTTAGTCAATATGGTTAGATGATCTGGAATATCGTAAGATCTTTCTTCACACTGAAATTAAGGAGACGGCATATTACATCACGGGGTGGCTTAGAGTCTTTAGGTGGCATTGAGGTAATTTTGACAGGTGGACATGATCTCCCTGACAGCTTCACTGTAGCTGCACATTGCTGCCTGTGCGTTTTCTAATTGCTCATGTCTTGTTTTACATCTTGTAAATCCTTTGACAGGGGATCTAAGGCTTTAGTCTAAGGATTTCTGCAGAAAGGAACGGGGAAATTGGAAGAGAGTCCTGATGTGGTGGTATATCCAGATCACTGTCTGATTCTTCTCCAGTGTCTATCTACTTGAGCCATTGGAAGAGAGTCCTTAGATGGTGTAGTCATCTTTTGAATAGCAGGGTTAGAGTTTTTCCCCCTCTCGCCCTATGATGGCACCCCTGGAGAGACTCCTCCCACTCCTCAGGACAGGAAATGGCCAAAAAGTTTTGCATAAAAGGTAGCTCCTCCTCACAACCTCCAGTTCTGTTTCCTGTCCTGTGGAGCAGGAGGGCCAGGGGTGCTTGTGCACCTGGATTATTTTATTAAATTGCGTAAGAGGTGAGCCGAGTTTTTACCCATGGCGGGGTTACCCTAGGGAAGTGTAAGTCTCCCCTGGGGGAGCAACTTCCTTTCTCCCTAGTCCCCCACCTGTCTTTGGACGCGCAGGCCTTCCTCCTTTTTTCCCGCTCCTTGGGCTCCCCGGTCGGATCTTGTTGTAGGGTCGGGCCGCGCTCCTCCGGATTCTTCCCTATACAGGCGGGCACGTGTGCGCAGCCGCAGCTGGCCAGGGGTGTGTCAACTGCTATGTGCGGCCAGGAGTCGGCGCACTTCCGGTGACGCGGGTCACGTGGGAGCGGGTCACTTCCGGGTTGCGCCGCTCGCTGGTCATGGTATCGGAGCGGAGGGGGGGGCTCATGGAGGGGGGAAGGGAGCATCCTGCGCCTTGTTGCAGGGCTCCCATTGGATCTCCAATTAAGGGGGGAGTGTCCTGCAGGTGGTATTTGGCGCGCAGGGAGAGGGAGATTGCCGGCTCTTCACATCTGATAGACACCACTCCATGTCTGTGGTGTCTCTGTCTCCTACTATGATGGAAAAGCGCGCTGAGGCAGTGGAGACTACGGATACTCCTACACCGGTATTCCTGGTGGGGTAAGAGGGGTCATTCCCCAGTTGCTCTTTATAATGGATTAATGTCTATATATGTTATTGTAGGTAGAAGTCCACAAGAAGGATAGACCAAAGCTCTGTACTCTGTGCAAGAGGAAGTTATATGAGTCAGAGAAGAATGTTTGTGTCCAGTGTATTGGAAAAGTAGTCAAGGATGCCTCCCCTGTTTTGGTTGTGGATATGCGTAACATGTTAAGAGAAGAATTTAGAGCCATGAGAGAACACTCTATTCTGGAAATTCCGGGAGCTTCTACTGAAGCTCCTGCTTTGATATCCCGTCCAGGTCCCTCCCAGAATGTGGATACGGGGGATGAGGATAGGGGTTCTCAAGAAGAGGGGGAAGTAGAAGAAGATTCGGGCACAGAGGATTTGTCAGCTAACCAACTGTTTAGTGTTGAGAATATCGATCCTCTGATCTCAGCAGTAAGATCTACCATGAATATGGAGGATGCCCCGGTTATTGAATCAGTCCAGGACAAGATGTATGAGACCCTGATAGTAAAAAAGGGTTTCCTTTACATAGCAGCATTAAGGGGTTAGTACAGAAAGAGTGGAACAACCCCGATCGTAGATTTTTTGTACCCAGGCATCTAAAGCGCAAATATCCTTTTGACGAAGCAGATTCTCTACACTGGGATAGGGCACCCAATCTAGATCCGGCCATTGCCAAGATCACTAGAAAGGCTGCCTTATCGTTTGAAGACCTGGGAGTGCTTAAGGACCCCCTTGATAAAAAAGCGGACGGGTTCCTTAAGAAAGCATGGGAGGCCTCTACTGCTTCTATGAAACCAAATATAGCAGCGACCTCCGTAGCTAGATCCCTAAAAACCTGGCTTCAACAGCTGGAAGCTCATTTGAAAGCAGGCACACCTAGGGAGGATATTGTTGCTTCTTTGCCTACTCTATTTGGAGCAACAGATTTTCTTTTTGACGCATCTGCTGACGCCCTACGCCTGTCTGCCCGTACAGCTGCCTTGTCCAACTCTGCGCGCAGATCCTTATGGATTAAGGAGTGGAAAGGGGATTTGGCCTCAAGAGCGAAGTGTTGTGCCTTACCCTGTGAGGCTGAATTTTTATTCGGTCCTGCCCTGGACTCTGTCTTAGAACACACTTCTGATAAAAAGAAGGGGTTTCCCTCCCTTGTTCCGGTCAATAGGAGGCCCTTTCGTGGCAGGGGTAGGAAGTATTCCCAGCCTGAAGCGAAAAGGGGTAGGTGGAGGGGGCAGGGGTATTCTCTTCAACCCTCCTGATACCTCCAAGAAGACTACCCAATGACGCCATACAGCCTGTGGGAGGTCGTCTGTCACTCTTCATAGACGCTTGGGAGAAAATATCCGCAAGCAGTTGGGTTTTGGACACAATAAAGCGTGGTTTAAAAATAAAATTTTTGTGTCTTCTCAATCAAAGGTTCATAGTGACAGACTTAAGATCAGATCCCCGCAGGCAGGAAGCACTGGAGTCAGAGGTTCTTTCCCTTCTAGACAAGAAAGTTCTAATTCGGGTCCCAGTAGAAGAATGGGGGACGGGGTTCTATTCAACCCTTTTCCTTGTAAAGAAGCCAGACTAGTCTTTTCGTACCATCATAAACTTGAAAATCCTCAACAGGTCTTTGAAGTACGAAAAGTTCAGGATGGAATCCATAAAGTCTGCCATCCTGAATCTTCAAAAAGACTGCTACATGGTTACGCTGGATTTAAAGCATGCGTATTACCATGTACCAATCTTTCGGGACCATCAACGTTACCTGAGAGTGGCAGTTATTGTTAGGGGAGAGATTCAACATTTCCAGTGTCGGGCCCTCCCCTTTGGCCTATCCCAAGCTCCCAGGGCATTTACCAAGATTATAGCAGAGGTCATGGCCCACATCAGGGAGGAGAAAATTGTGATAGTACCTTACCTAGACGACTTCCTGCTGGTAGCCAACTCCAGAGAAGGTCTCCTTGGTCATCTAGCCAGAGTGCGGGAGATTCTACACAGCCTAGGCTTGGAAGTGAATTTAAAAAAGTCTTCCCTGATCCCCAGCAAGATTTGTGCCTTTTTAGGAGTCCTAATAGATTCAGGAGAACAGATTTGTTGTCTTCCAGTCTCCAAGGTGGCCCTGATTCAGAGCAGGGTGCAGGATTTATTGTCGAAAAAATTGACTTCTCTCAGGGAGGCTATGTCAGTCCTGGGCCTGTTAACCTCTTGCATACCAGCAGTAAAGTGGGCCCAATACCACTCAAGAGTCCTTCAGCAGCAGATCCTATCTGCTTGGGACAGAGAGAATTCATCCTTAGACTACCCCCTTCTTCTCTCCCCACAGACGCTCAGATCCCTTCTTTGGTGGGTGGAAGATCGGAATTTAAGGAGGGGGGTCCCGTGGGCTCCCCAGAATGTATTCACCCTTACAACAGACGCCATTCCTTTGGGGTGGGGGGCCCATGCGGAGGGGCTTCTGATCCAGGGTTCCTGGTCCCCAGAGGAGAGTCAGATGTCCCAGAACATGAGAGAATTGACAGCTGTTACGCATTATCCCAAGCACTACCGCAGATAAAAGGGAGGGATGTGTTGATAAGGACAGACAATGCCACTGTGGTAGCATTCATCAACCACCAGGGGGGCACAAGATCGGAGACCCTGATAAGACAATCCCACTTTATTCTTCACCTTGCAGAACTGAATCTGAATTCTTTATCAGCCCTACACCTGAGGGGAATAGAGAATGTAGAGGCAGACTTCCTTAGCCGTCACCGTTTGTCCCAGGGGGAGTGGGTCCTCAATCAGGAAGTGTTTTCCAGGATCACGGAGCTTTGGGGTGTTCCTCACATAGACTTATTTGCCACCAGGCTCAACAGGAGAGTGGAAAGATTCTTCTCTCTCAGCCCCTTAGATTTCCCATCAGGGATAGATGCCTTTTCCCAGTTCCGGGGAGGGGGGAGGTTAATGTATGCATTTCCCCCAATAAGAATGTTACCCGGGGTTTTAAGAAAGATTAGGGAGGACAAGGCGGAGATTATTCTAGTGGCTCCCTTTTGGCCCAGAAGGGTATGGTTTTCCTGGCTCCAGATCCTATCGGTGGGAAATCCTTGGGTTCTTCCAGTCCAGAATCTCCTGTCCCAGGGCCCAGTGGTTCATCCGGAAGTACAGGGGCTACATCTCACAGCATGGAGATTGAGAGGCAGCTCTTAATTCAGAGGGGTCTGTCTGCTGATGTGGTGGAAACATTATTAGCCAGTCGTAAGCCTGTGACTTGTCAGATCTACCTCAGAACTTGGAAGGCTTTCTGTAGATTTGTGGGTTCCCCGGTTGATGCCCTGTCCCCACCAGATAACTCTGTGATATTAGATTTTTTGCAGGAAGGTTTGAGAAAGGGTCTTAGGCCTAGTACCATTAAAGTGCAGATCTCTGCCCTAAGTGCCATGTTTGACTTCAGACTAGCGGAACACCCTTGGGTTAGAAGGTTTGTTAAGGCTGCAGGTAGATTGTTCCCTTCTATCTCCAAGAAATCACCTCCTTGGGATCTTAATATAGTCCTGTCTGCTTTAACTTCCCCTCCCTTTGAGCCATTGCCAGATTTGCATATTAAGATTCTCTCTTGGAAACTGGCCTTTCTTGTGGCTATTATCTCGGCGAGAAGGGTTGGGGAAATTACGTTTTTTTCCATTAATAGTCCTTACATGACAATTAGAGAAGACCGGGTGGTGTTGTCCCCTGATCCTGCCTTTTTACCCAAGGTTGTCTCAGACTTCCACCGGTCCCAGGAGGTTGTACTCCCGTCCTTCTGTGACAATGCAAGTAATGAGGGAGAGTTGAGATTTTATTGTTTAGACGTGAGAAGATGTCTTCTGCAATATCTACAGGTTACGGAGGGGTTCAGGAAGAGTCAGCAATTATTCCTCCAATTCCAGGGAAAAAATAGGGGTCTTGCCGCTTCTTCTAAAACTGTTGCAGGATGGATTAAGCAGGCTATTCTATTAGCGTATTCCTCTTCGGGCAGGGATACTCCTTCTCCCTTTGGAGCTCATTCCACCAGAGCTATTTCCTCTTCCTGGGCAGAGCGGGCTTCTGCATCAATAGATCAGATTTGTAGGGCGGCCACTTGGAGTAGTCCTCATACTTTCTTCAAACATTATAGACTCCAGCTATCATCTGAGGAGGACCTTTCCTTTGGCAGGAAGGTCTTGCAGGCTGTAGTCCCCCCCTAATACTTCTGTCCTAGTCTATTCTCCAGGGGTGCTGTCATAGGGCGAGAGGGGAAAACTTTAATTACTTACCGGTAATTCCTTTTCCTTGAGCCTGTGACAGCACCCGCAGTATCCCTCCCTAGTTGATTAGATTGTACATATATGTATAGGGGATTAGTTATATTAACTAGATCCCTCTTTGCTCATAAGAGATTACTATGTGTAAAGTAAATTTTGTGTTTGGACTTGTTAATATTTCATTTAGCTCCTTAGAGTACTTGTGAAAGACTGGAGGTTGTGAGGAGGAGCTACATTTTATGCAAAACTTTTTGGCCGTTTCCTGTCCTGAGGAGTGGGAGGAGTCTCTCCAGGGGTGCTGTCATAGGCTCATGGAAAAGGAATTACCGGTAAGTAATTAAAGTTTTCTCTTCATATATTTCTCCATTTCTCCATGTGGAGCATTGGGTTTTTGGGAATTGCGGGTGTCTTTAGAGGTAGCATGCCTTATCTTCACCTTGTTGGCAAAAGTGGAACAGCAGTGTAGTTGGGTCTCTGTGGTGCCAAGCTAGAGAGTTACATCTGCTATGCTGCTATGTAGTCAAAAATCAAATGTTATAGTGATTAATAGTGTAGTAATCACTGTAAAAATTAGGACTATGTCCTGAAATTAATACCATAGGCTGATGTAAAAGGTAAACCACTAATGCAGTCCAGAAAAATTAGAGCATTACTCCCAGGGATACCTCAAATGTAGGTGGTGTAACTGTCTTCAATAGTAGTAGGCTGGAGTGCAGGGCTTACTTGAAAATCTGGAGAGCAGGCTCTGCAGATTCTGTGGAGCAGACATGGTGCCAGTTTAATGCCATGACGTTTATACTCGTCATGGAGCACTATGTAGCAGTAGTGCTCCATGATGCACGTCAAATAGCGTGAAGGGGTTAAAGAGGCACTGTCACCAGTATCAATCCCATTAAACAAGACATACTGCCTGGTAAAGCTCATCACGCTGATTAAAATCAGCCTTTCTTTTGTCTGACGATAAATAGCTGCAGAGATATCTGCACTTTTATTCATATGCAAATGAGATATTTGAGCACCAGGAGGCAGAGCTGAATTGTTTAGGCACTGCTTTGTAACACCCCCTGTGCTCTGCACACACCCTCCTTCCCCTTGATTGACAGGGCAAGACATACTGAGGGCAGAGCTGTGTCCTAGAGCTGTGTGCAAGCATGTACAGTACAGACCAAAAGTTTGGACACATCTTCTCATTCAAAGAGTTTTCTGTATTTTCATGACTATGAAAATTGTAGATTCACACTCAAGGCATCAAAACTATGAATTAACACGTGGAATTATATTCACAAAAAAAGTGTGAAACAACTGAAAATATGTCATATATTCTAGGTTCTTCAAAGTAGCCACCTTTTGCTTTGATTACTGCTTTGCACACTCTTGGCATTCTCTTGATGAGCTTCAAGAGGTAGTCATCTGAAATGGTTTTTACTTCATAGGTGTGCCCTGTCAGGTTTAATAAGTGGGATTTCTTGCCTTATAAATGGGGTTGGGACTAGGGTTGGGCGATATAAAAAATGTTCCCACGATAACGATATTAAGAAATTTATCGCGATAACGATATATATCACAATAAATTTCCATTTAGAAGAAAAAACATTTGGGGCCAAAAGAAGATATTATATACTTCATGGGCTGGAATGGTGGCAGGCAGTGGGCAACAAGGAGTCACTATACTGCATGGAGTCAAGGTCAGGAGACGTTATACTGTATGGGGGCAGCCACAAGGAGACGTTATACTGTATGGGGGCAGCCACAAGGAGACATTATACTGTATGGGGGCAGCCACAAGGAGACGTTATATACTGTATGGGGGCAGCCACAAGGAGACGTTATACTGTATGCACAATTTTTAAAGCCCCTTCCTCCTTAGTGTAATAAAGTCTTGTAGCCACCATGCAGTAATGTCTTCTGGCTTGTGTGTGGGGGACTGCTCTTGAGGGTGTGTAGTGGTAGCAGGGTTATTACAGGTTGTAGACACCTGAAGAGGTGAATTTTTAGATTGCTTTTGAAAGTCTCGATGTTGGGTAGTAGAGTATTGGGGATGCAACTGAGAAATTTTGGAGGCAGAAGTGTGTGAAGCAGACAGGATGAGAGCAAAGAATAAGTTCTTGGGAGGATCAGAGATACACATGAGAATGTATTGGTAAGTTAGATCAGAAGTATACAGAGGGGGAGAGACTCATGCCTTCCATTAGAGATGAATGTGCTGACATTAACTTCATGTTGCAGACGGGAAGGACCAGGCCAGAGCCCCAAAGATGTTCCACCTTTAATTTATGGCACCCTCCGTGACCTCACTCACTCCTCTTCCTCTGTGCTGGACATTCTTGCAGGCCAGAAGTCAGGCGAAGTGGTGAGGAGGGAGTCGGAGTCTGGAGAGACTTTTCCAGCGGCCACCTCGCTCGTGCGCTCTGATTCCAGTGTCAGAGGTCAGTGGGCGTAGCCATGAATGTAGGAGCCGGAGGATATGCAAGAGGCTGCTGCTGTTGTAATTTGTATTCCGTGGTATGCACGGGCAGGCGGGCACAGATATAGAAGCGGTCAACACAGATGACCGCTCATATGACGTCACAAAATACCGCGGTTATTAGGAAACAGCGATATCGCCATATCGCTGTTTCCTAATACCGCGGTATATCGTTGCCACCGGTACACCGCTCAACCCTAGTTGGGACCATGAGTTGTGTTGGGCAGAAGTCAGGTGGATACACAGCTGATAGTCCTACTGAATGGACTGTTAGAATTTGTATTATGGCAAGAAAAAAGCAGCTAATTAAAGGAAAACGAATGGCCATCATTACTTTAAGAAACGAAGGTCAGTCAGTCTGAAAAATTGGGAAAACTTTGAAAGTGTCCCCAAGTGCAGTTGCAAAAACTATCAAGCGCTACAAAGAAACTGGCTCACATGAGGACCGCCCCAGGAAAGGAAGACCAAGAGTCACTTCTTCTGCGGAGGATATGTTCATCCGAGTCACCAGCCTCAGAAATCGCAGGTTAACAGCAGCTCAGATTAGAGACCAGGTCAATGCCACACGGAGTTCTAGCAGCAGACACATCTCTACAACAACTGTTAAGAGGAGACTGTGTGCAGCAGGCCTTCATGGTACAATAGCTGCTAGGAAACCACTGCTAAGGACAGGCAACAAGCAGAAGAGACTTGTTTGGGCTAAAGAACACAAGGAATGGACATTAGACCAGTGGAAATCTGTGCTTTGGTCTGATGAGTCCAAATTTGAGATCTTTGGTTCCAACCACCGTGTCTTTGTGCGATGCAGAAAAGGTGAATGGATGGACTCTACATGCCTGGTTCCCACCGTGAAGCATGGAGGAGGAGGTGTGATGGTGTGGGGGTGCTTTGCTGGTGACACTGTTGGGGATTTATTCAACATTGAAGGCATACTGAACCAGCATGGCTACCACAGCATCTTGCAGCGGCATGCTATTCCATCCGGTTTGCGCTTAGTTGGACCATCATTTATTTATCAACGGGACAATGACCCCAAACACACCTCCAGGCTGTGTAAGGGCTATTTGACCAAGAAGGAGAGTGATGGGGTGACCTGGCCTCCACAGTCACCAGACCTGAACCCAATCGAGATGGTTTGGGTTGAGCTGGACCGCAGAGTGAAGGTAAAAGGGCCAACAAGTGCTAAGCATCTCTGGGAACTCCTTCAAGACTGTTGGAATACCATTTCAGGTGACTACCTCTTGAAGCTCATCAAGAGTGTGCAAAGCAGGAATCAAAGCAAAAGGTGGCTGCTTTGAAGAATCTAGAATATAAGACATATTTACAGTTGTTTCACACTTTTGTTAAGTATATAATTCCACATGTGTTAATTCATAGTTTTGATGCCTTCAGTGTAAATCTACAATTTTCATAGTCATGAAAATACAGAAAACTCTTTGAATGAGAAGGTGTGTCCAAACTTTTGGTCTGTACTGTATGCATCATATACTCTATGTACTATAGCTTCACCACATTGAGATCTGCTCAGAAAGCTAATCTACATATTTCTGCTTTATTCACAAGCACAATATATTATTATATGGACACCAGTAATGTGTGTTAGATTATAAGTATGGAAAAAAACATACATCTCGATTTGGTAATTCTATAGTTTGGTGGTTAAGTGGTTGGTTTTGCATGTAGAGATCCCAGGTTTGAATATTGGGTAAGACTTCAAAAATGTTGCGCTAGTTGGGCCGCTACGGATATTTAAAAATTGTTGGCGAGGAAGGGGACAGGTGGCAGACTGGTCTCACCATTTTCTACGCCTGTTTTAAGTGTAGAAAAAGGTCCAAATGTAAGACCACTCAGAAGCTGTCTAAAATGCCGGTCTTAATAAATTGCCCCTATGTCCTTATCGTATTGACAATGATGTTTTCTTTAGAAAGCTGATATTACTAGTTTCTTTATGATTATATATTGTGAATAAACCAGTAATAGGTTTTAGCAAAAAACAGTATTCTCTATATAAAAAGGCCTTTTTTAATTATCATATGGCCATATATTATTTTAGTATAGCCTTTTTATATGGTTTTAAATAAAAGAGAAAAAATAACAGAATGAAAACATATCTCTCCTTGGACTTGAACCTGGGATATCTACATACATGATAGACCACTATGCCACCAAGCTATAACCATTACCATATATAAAAACATGTTTTTCCATTTCATTCACCATGATGGCCACAATGAGATTGACCATTGACCTCTGTAGGGGCAGGAATACAGAGAGAGAGAGAGTTTAAATTGTCCCCTCCCTTCAGTGTTTCCTGTTCCTACGGGGTCAGTGCACAGAGAGGCCTTCCTGTGCAGAGAGGTGAAGAAAACAAATTATTTTATTTTCCTGTATTTTTTTTTTCCTGTTTGTTTTTTTGTACCTGACGTTAAGGATCTCTTCTGTCCTCCTACAGCTTGGACTGAGGCTGGACAGCTGGATATTGGGGTGCTCGCTCCTGTTGATCACACAACATATTTGCAGCCTTCCTTCCCTCCTCTTCAGGAAACAGACCAGTAACATCAGAGGCTGCGTGGGGTATGGTGGAGACACCACACACATAGCCAGAAGTGTGGGGCTGCATATCTTAAGCTTCTGTTCGGTCCAGGTGTACATATGTGGGGGCAGAGCCAGGTGACATGCGCACACCAGGAAGTGTGCCTGCCGATGACAATTCTGTTCAAAAGAGAACAGGTCTGCCAGTTTGAAGCTGCTGATCTGTGGTCTGCATCCTTGAATACGTCAGCATTCTAATAGGGAGTAAAAGAGACTAGAACTAAATCTAAGTCTCATAAATGTGCCACTTGTACTAAAAGACTCCCTGGAAATCATAAAAAGAAGCTATGCAAGTATTGCATCAGTGATCTCATCAAAGAAGAGCAACCATCTATCCTGAATTAAGTTAAATCTTTGATACAGGAAGAAATCAGAACTTCCATGGCTTCCTTTAGAGCCCCTAGTCCTCCTGTTCCTCTTTCTAAAAAACAAAAAACTGATTTTAAGCTCCATCCTCCTCTGATCCAGAGGACGTGGACGAGGAAGACTCTACGTCCAGAAAATGTATTAAGGAGGGTCAAATTTCTGAAGGAGAAATAATTTAGGAAAAGAAAAGAAATATTATTTCTTCTCGGAGGAAATGGAGAAATTACTTAAAGCAGTGAGAGAAACAATGGGTATAGAAGAAGTCCAAAATCCTTGTACACTTCAGGATAAAATGTGTGGGGGCTTATGAGCCAAAAAAGTCAAAAGTATTCCCTATTATTGAGAATGTTAAGGATATGATTCTGGATGAGTGGATAGATCCAAAAAAATGAATTGGTGTGTCTAGGGAGTTTAGAAGCAGACTATTTGATTCATCTGAATCTAAAATCTTCAGTGAGACTCCTAAAATTGATATTCAAGTGGCAAAGGTGGAAAACCTCTTTACTGTTTGAAAACTCCTCTCAATTACTGGACCCAATGGATTGCATAGCTGACTTCCTCCTAAGAAAGGCCTGGGCAGCATCTATGTTTGGGGTTAAAACCAACATTGCAGTAACCTCAGTGGCAAGGGCTATGTATTTCTGGCTAAACGAGTTAGAGAACCACCTTAAAAACAAGACACCTAAGGAGGAAATAGTAAATTCTATTCCGCTACTAAAATCAGCTACGGCGTTCCTGGCCGATGCCTTTGCTGAATATGTACAGTTTGCGGCAAAAGATGCTGCACTTCAAACTCTGCCAGGCAAGCTTTGTGGGTGAAGTCATGGTCAGGTGACAAAACATCAAGTGTGTTCTAGACCCTACAAGAGTCTAGACCCTACAAGGGGAACATCAAGATGGGACGCTGGAGTTATAGGAAAGGAGGGTAGAGGAAGGTTACTCCTTAAAGGGGTTCTCCAGGAATTAAAAAAATGAAAATACTTCAATATTATTTTATTATAAATATATTCCGAAATATCGTTCATTACTTATAATGGCTCGTTTTGTCTAGGGAGCAATCATCAGGAGAAATAAAATGGCCGCCATCCTATCAGTACACACAGAACCTGTTCTAATCACACTGAGGTAAAGAGCTGCCTCATCCTCCTCTCTGCTCTGCTTGTCAGGTATTATGATCCTGAATACAGTTGAGTCTCTTTGGGAATGGAGAAGATGAGGAGACATGAGAGGAGGGTGGGGTGTGTATAATGAGCAGCAGCATTTGTATGCAGTCTCCATTACAACAGCCCCACATTACCACAGTCTGTCCTGTCCGTCCTCTCTGTACTTCATGTCTCTTCATAAACTACATTCCCCAGAGTTTCTTCTAAAGTTCTTCTCATGTGTATTCAGGATCATAATCCCTGACAAGCAGAGTAGAGAGGAGAATGAGGCAGCTCTTTACCTCAGTGTTGTGATATAACTTGTCCTCATATGTGATAAGGACAGGTTTTGTGTGAACTAATGGGACAGCGGCCATTTTGTTTCTCCTAATGATTGCTCTCCAGACAAAATTAGCCATTATAACTAATGAAAGGTATTTGGGAATATATTTATAATAAAGTAATATTTAAGTATTTTCATTTTCTTAATTCCCGGAGAACCCCTTTAACCCTCAAAACAAACAGGGGGATAAACAATGATGCCAGAGTGGGAGGAAGACTGAAGAATTTTCTTCCCCAGTGAAAAATTATAACATCAAATCCTTGGGCTTTGAACATCCTAAACCAGGGTTTTTTTCAGCCCCTCCAAGGAAGTTGCATGTCACTTCTCACAGTCCAAATATTCTGTAAAAATATGGCAAGGGGTACTAGATTTAACCATGCCAGGTGTGATAGTCTTTATCCCGGAATCAGAAAGAAGGAAAGGCTATTATTCAAATCTTTTCTTAGTCAAGAAGCCTGACGGTTCCTCCTGCATATAGTTCATTTATAAGAACTAAACAGATCTATTATGTACAAAAAATTCAAAATGGAGTCCATTTCCTCCATAGTACCCTTAATAAAGACAGGCACACATGACGTCAATAGATTTTAAAGATGCTTATTACCACAAACCAATAGACAAATGCTCCTAGAAATTTCTAAGGTGTTCATTAAAAGACTCAAAAGGTACTCTGCGTCATTGACAATACACAGCTCTCCCTTTCGGCATGTCAGCAGCGAATATTTACGAAGCTGGTGGTGGAAATGGTAGCTTTTCTTAGGGAAAAAGGTATGACCATTGTCCCTTACTTGGAATATTTCCTTACAGATTGCTCCCTAGAAAAACTATCGGACCTGAGTTGGCTAATAAATCTAAAAAAATATTTCCTGACTCCATCAACAAACAGAAGGTTCCTAGGCATACTGTTAGATTTAGAATCCCAAGTATCCTCTCTTCCTCGGGACAAAGTGACAGCCCTCAAAAAAAAGATAACAAGGTTCGAGACTCAGCATCATTGAGGCTTTAAAGAGGCACCTTTTGAACCCATGTCTGACATTAAACATCTATCTTTAAAAACGGCTTTTCTAATTGCCATTACATCAGCAAGACGTGCGGGAGAAATCCAGGCTCTTTCATTTAGTGAACCCTACCTGTCCATATCAGATGACGGGTTTCTTACACAAAGTAGTAACAAACTTACATAGAAATCAAGAGATTATAGTCCCATTAAATACCACCATTCAATATTTAGAGGCCACAAAATCCTTCAGAAAAGATGACAACTTATTGGTACAGTTTGCAGGACATAATAAGGGAAAGCAAGCTTTCAAAAGCTTCTATAGGTCATTGGATTAGATCTAATATTATCAATTCTTACTCTCTACAGGGCCTATTCTGTCCCTCTAGGATTAAGGCCTATTCTACTAGGGCTGAAGCTTTTTCATGGGCTGAGAAAGAAGGCGTTTCCCTAGATCAGATCTATAAGGCAGCTACCTGGTCCAGCATAAGTACTTTTGTTAAACATTATCATTTTAACATTTCTGCTTCAACAGATCTGGCGGTTGGCCAGAAAGTGTTACAAGCAGTAGCCTCCCCATTATAAGTAATCTGTTAGCTCTCATTGTGGCCTTCATGGTGGATGAATGGATGTGAATAAAGCAGTAATATGTATAATAGCTTTCTGAGCAGATCTCAGTGTGGTGAAGCTATAGTACATAGTGATCTGATATGCTATCAGAGGTAGCAATAACACATTGATGCCATCATTTAACTCTCTGAAAAAAGTCTTACCAGGCGTACCAATACACCTTAGACTTTTCCCAATGATTCATCAGTGCAGGGCGCTCTGAACAGCAAAGGCAGTGCAGTGATGCCTTAAAGGGGTTGTCCAAGTTATGAAAAAAAAAATATATAGCTCTGCAAATCTGAGGGGCAGCAATATATAACTAAGTTCAGCAAGTTTTAGGCAAAAAAATCTATATTTCCTCATTTCCCTGGTTCTCTTCTGGCTTTTGTTTACATGCAATAACAACAATCTCAGCCCCACCCCCTTCTCTGCAAAGGCAGTAAATACAAGTGCTGAGTGATATGTCTGTCTGCTGGAATACTCAGCAGCATGTTGTATGTGTAGGACTTCAAGTCCCAGCTGTACAATGACAATGCTGATACACACAGGAAATTCTCCCTACCTGTTCTTGTACAATACAATTCCTCTATATCTCCTTGCCCAGCATTTGTCTCCTCTCACTGCTGCAGCTACTGTTTGTTCTAAAGCCTTGAGCCCTCAGTGTGTTCTGGCTGAAGGGGTTAATGTTTTATCTGAAGGAATCCAGGGAGAGAGCAGATAGCAGGAGCCCGGCAAAGAAAGGGGGCGTGGCCAGTGACCTCTCGTGTACAGACTCTTATCTGATCTCTGAGGCTTGTGCACCAAACATCAAAGACCAGGGAGATAAGCTGACCTCACAGGTCATGTGACCCTCAGTCAACTCTGAGAAACCAGCAGCTTTAGAAACACAAAGTATATGGGAAAGTTGCTATACCTGACAAGTTAGAAACATATAAAGAACAAAAAAATAACTCGGACAACCCCTTTAATGGTTTAATAGGGTTGATCCTGGTGACAGAACCTCTTAAAACCTCTCTCCTGGCACAGAGCTTGCAGCTAACTAATTCTCATCCTACTGTAGTCAGGCATTCTCTTGAAGACACTCCTATCTTTACTACAAATTAAACAAAACAGGGAGGGAACTCATTGGTGCCTCCAGAAAGGAGGAGGGGAGAAAGGTTTTCATAGAACACCACACCGGACACCATCTTATACCACTCACTCCATGGCCATGTCTATATGCTCGCTTACCTGTGGGTTGATAAAGAAGTCTGTCTCCAGAATTCCTGTCTGTACAAAGCCGGATACAGCACTCTATGTTATGGGACCTCACCCTTATCTGATAGGACTTCTGTCTATGCTAGGACTATTACCACCCACTGCACAGCAACTGCAGCCAAGCAAGTACACTGCTTTACACTCAGTACATTGCAATACTAAATATAACCAGCTTCCATCAGCAGAACATCACAGTTGCTATTAAACTTAACGGTTTAACATGATTTAACAGCAATGCATAAAGTTACAGTTAGACAATGCAAACATAGATTTCTATGCAAACATAGAAAAAGGAATTGTATAAAAGTCATGTCCCTAAAGATGTGGTTCAGGTAATTCTGTCAGTGGAGTGTGCCATTCAGTCTTGTCTGAATGTATTTTCTCTGCCTAATCATATGGTTAACACAGAATGTTTTCTGATATGTCCTGCCCTCTAGCCAATCCATTTGGTGATCCGAGCCTTTGCCTTCAACAAAGGCAAGATGGTGCCTGGCAATCTCATAATCCTCCATTCCCTTGCCTACCCTCAGAGAGGAATGTGAGGCCATAACAGCAGGGGTTATTTATTGGCCAACACACTACAATTCAGCCATTAACCACTTGAAAGGGAATGTGTCATCAGAAAATGACTTGTTTAAATCACATTTTTATGTTCAACATATTTTTAAAGAATTTTCCATGTCAATACCTATATTCAAACAAAAATCATAAAATCCTGTAATAGTGAATAGAATAAAAAATCTGTAATCAGAAAATAAAAACAGATGAGCAAAAAAGGATGTGTGTTGCTGTCTGAATTTAACCGGCATATAACATTTTGGTGACCTTTTTCTTTTTGAAACATCAAGCAGGTATATAACAAACAAAGAGTCAAAAAATTATGTTCATCAAGTCAGTGTGTTGCAAATCCTTGACAACTGTCAATTTATTGTGATTTGTATTTATCTGCATTTTTCTAATCTTAATTCACATACCACATAATTCATAAATTTATGAAATTTAGAAACTTTCTCTTTATTTTAAGCAGGTGGCACCACTGGAGGCGAACCTGCTGACAAGAGAGCCCAAACCTCAAAAGGTGGAAATGCCGTTAAGGTACCGCTGTGCACCGATGGTTGAGACTAGATAAAAAGTCTTTAGGCAGACACAAAGGACTGAGCATGTAGAAAACCAATATGCCCACCCACAGGCAGGGAACAATGGTTTGAGCTGACAAAATGTAATATATATTTACATTAAACATTGCCACACTTGTCCGCAGTTGACCTGCAGAACGCATTGATGGGTGTAGCACTGTTTGTAAATGAGAGCGTTTAAAAACAGTGGTCTTCACCCCCAATCAACAGCACTCACCCTCTCCAAAAGTCTTTAGGTAGCCAACACTTCAGCTTCACTACTCCTTAAAGGGCTTATCCAAAGTTTAACACATGCCCCCCAATGCTCAGGCCCCTTATATCTCTTATATTATAAAAATGAGGTTCTGTCTGTTCTTTATGCGCGACTAAAGTACTTGACCGATCTGCACCAAATTCGGCACACAGGTACATCGTGTGTCCGGGAAGATTTTAGGCCGGATCTCCGCTCTCTAGGATGTACCGTTACTGAAATATTCCCAAAAAATGACCTGCATTAGCCAATATTAGCCTGGAATTCTTTCTCTTCATATCCCAACTACAATACACATGGTCACAGGACCCTTATCCAATAGAAACTCACAGGCCCTTCATCTTGCTTTACTGCAAGTTTCTACTGTTAAGGGGGCAACCACAGCGCCCTGTTGGGGAAGCTGCTGTTGAGGTCACTGTTAAGGCAGGAGGGTACTGTGAGGTCACTGTTAAGGGAAAGGGGTACTGTGGCAGTCACTCTTAAGGGACGGTTGTTGTGGAGATCTTTGTTAAGGGAGTGGGGTGCTGTGAAACTCACTGTTAAATGGGCGGGCTGCTGTAAAGGTCCCATTTTAAGGAGGCGGGGCACTGTGGGGGGGGTCAGTGTTAAGGGGTGGGGTCTGTGCAGTTTACTGTTAAGGGGGCAGGGTGCTGTAGAGGTCACTGTTATGGGGGATACTGTCAATATCTGTTAACAACACACACAAACATTAAATGAAATAGACCCGGCTTTGCACAGGTATATTTCATTTAACCCCTTGGCGACCAGCGCCGTAATAGTACGGCGCTGAGGCAAGGTGCTAAACGCCCAGCGACGTACTGTTACTGAGCGCTGTTCTCCCGGCTCCCGGGCGTAATCGCCGCGGGACCCGGGTGTCATGGCTGCACTGCTCGGCAGGCAGCCATGTCGGGTAAGGGCAGGGGGAGGTGTTTTCGCCCCCCTGCAGCTCCGGTGGCTGCGATTGGCCGGATTCCATAGGCCGGCCCATCGCAGCTCCGGAGCTGCAGAGGAAGCAGGGGCCGGTTATTTGAAGGTGACAGGTGCTGAACAAGTCAGCACCTGTCCACCCAGAGGTCAGGCAGGGGACTCCACTGTTTTGGGTCCCCTGCCAGTGCTGCCATTGGCTGGAGCAACGCTCCAGCCAATGGCAGCACTACAGCTGCACAGGAAGAGGCTGAACCTTCCTGCATGCAGCCATTCTAGCTGGAGACTGCATGCTGGAAGGTTCTGCGCTTTTTTGTGTGCTGTTGGCTTGCTGGGACTTGTGGTGCACCACCACTTCTTGCTGATTTTTGGCTGCTGAAAAGAAGAAGAAGAACAGAAGAAGTTACAGATCCCTAATTTGTTCACTACAGTTTCTGCACTCACACACCATCTGTGTGCGTGCGTGTGTGCGTGCGTGCGTGCTGTGAAAGCAGCATCTGCATATTTTTTGTTTTTGTTTTTTTTTACTTGTGTGAAAAAAAAAACACACAGTTAGTGGTAGTTAGATAAATTTCAAAGTTTAGATTTTTGCACGTGTTCTGCGTACGTGCATTTTGCAAGCACTGAGCACCGATCAGTAGTCCATTACTGATCGCGTCTGCTCTTTTTTTTCTTTTGTGCGGTAAAAACTTTTTCCTGTAGCAAAAAACTTTTTTTTTTTTAATTTGAAGACTTTTATTACTGAAAAGACCTTTTTTTTTATTCCCCTCCCCCCCTTTTTTAAATTCAAAGTAAATACTGTCAAAAACACCTTTACGTGTAAAACCACTACACACACACCCCTCACACTAAATAAAGTTTTACACGTTTCACCGATCACACCCCAATAAAATAAAAATGTCCCAATCATCCCAACGAGTGTACTCGGCAGAAGAGGCATACTCCATCCTTGCCTCTGATACCAAGTCGGCCACTGAAGGAGAAGAGGATGCCACTTTCCTCTACTCCTCCACCCCCTCATCATCATCATCGGCTGATGAGGGACCCTCTAGGAGGCGCCCCAGAACGACTGCTGAGGCAGCCCCCCAGAGTGACCCCACGTGGACCCCACCCCCTGATGCTTATCAGCCCCAAATTCCAGAGTTTGTGGGAAACTCTGGAATTGAAATTGACTGCACGGGCTTCACAGAAATTGATCTTTTCAAAATCTTTTTCAGTGACGATTTATTGAATTTAATTGTGGCCCAAACTAATTTGTACACCCAGCAGTTCATTACCCAGAACCCCACGTCACCATATGCAAGACCCCTTGGTTGGACCCCAGTAACAGCAGCAGAAATGAAATTGTTCTGGGGGCTGGTGCTGCACATGGGGCTTGTGAAAAAAAACAAAAATGAGACAGTATTGGAGTGCGGATGTCTTGTACCACACTCCAATATTCAGTGCCGCCATGGTCCGGAATCGATTCTGAAATTTTTGCATTACAACGATAATGCACAGTGTCCTCCCCAAACTGACCCGACATTTGATCTGCTTTACAAAATTAGGCCCCTCCTTGACCACTTCAGTGCCAAGTTTTCTGAAGTGTACACCCCAGAAGAAAACATCTGTGTACATGAGTCCCTGGTGCATTTCAAGGGGAGGGTAAAATTCCGCCAGTACCTGCCCAACAAGCGGGCAAGGTATGGCATAAAAATGTACAAGCTCTGTGAGAGTAGGTCAGGGTACACCTATAGGTTCCGGGTCTATGAAGGCAAAGATTCACGGATAGAACCCCCAGAATGCCCCCCTGGCCTAGGAGTTAGTGGGAAACTAGTGTGGGACTTGGTGCACCCACTGCTGGATAAGGGTTACCACCTCTACGTGGATAACTATTATACCAGCTTACCCCTCTTCATGTCCCTAAGTGCCAGGCGTACTGTGGCTTGCGGCACAGTACGCAGAAATCACAGAGGCCTCCCTAGATCCCTGGTAGGGCAACCACTGAGGAAGGGTGAAAGTAGGGCTCTCCTGCATGAAAACTTGATGGTGGTTAAGTACAAGGACAAGAGGGACGTCCTTGTACTGACCAGCATTCACCCCAACACCAGCTCCCCTGTAGCAGTACTTGGTACCACTACCACTGTCCCCAAACCAGACTGCATCCTGGCCTACAACAAGCACATGGGAGGAGTTGATCTTTCAGATCAAGTTCTGAAGCCCTACAGTGCCACACGAAAAACAAAAGTGTGGTACAAAAAACTAGCCGTACACCTTGTACAGACGGCAATGTACAATGCGCACGTGCTATTTAAATCTGCTGGACACACGTGAACTTTCCTTCACTTTCAAGAAGTAGTGATCAAGGCCCTAATTTTTCCAAATCAAGCAGAAGAGGCCCCCAGTACTTCTGCAAGTTACGGTGCCCGAGTTGTACCAGGACAACATTTCCCTGGTGAAGTTCCCCAGACAGCGAGAAAGGGAAGAACCCAAAAGCGATGCAGGGTGTGTTCCAAAAGGGGGATTAGGAAGGACACCATTTATCAATGTGATACCTGCCCTGAAAAACCTGGCCTGTGCATTTGTTTCAGAATTTACCACCAATCCATGGATTAGTTTCCTCTCTGATGTACCCTTAACTTTTTTCACTTTGTACCTAGGATATATTCCAAATGTTTAAATAGCCACTTTTCACCATCATTA
>ONZH01014171.1:0-46743 GCA_900303285.1 Rhinella marina | reverse complement strand
AGTGAAAAAATTATTCTCTAGACTGTGGCTAGTGTATCGCACACCTCACAATTCTTCACTGGACTGTAGTTTATATAATTGAGTGAAAAAAACTTATATTATAGACTGATGCTGCTGTACAGCACACCTCACAATTGTTCACTGGACTGTAGTTTATATAACTGAGTGACAAAACGTATTCCCTAGACTGCACTACTGATCCCAGCAAGCCAAGGTACAGCAGCAGCAAAAATGAGTACTGCGAGGACTTTGGGCAATTTCATTGGGGTCTGTGTGGACCATGTGCTGTCCCCTTTCTGCCACCAGTGCACAGTGTGCAGCCAAGATGGCGGTAGCTGCACTACAAGTCCCAGCCAGCAGCCGAGAGGAGGACAAAAAAAAATGTATTTGTAGCCCTTAGAAGGAGCTTTGGGTTCTTTGTGGATGATTCCTGCCTAACCAGATTCTAATTTCACGCCCTAACAGTGTGCAGCCAAGATGGCGGTCGCTGCACTAGAAGTCCCAGCCAGCAGCCAAGAGGAGACCAAAAAAAGAAACGTGGTTTTAGCCCTTAGAAGGGCTGTTGGGTTCTTTGTGGGTGATTCCTGCCTAATCAACAACTGAATTCAGGCCCTAACACTCTCCCTGACAGACAGCAGCTCTATCCCTAATCTCATGCAGACGGCGTATGACGCGAGCAGCGCGGGACCAGATTCTTATATTCCCAGGTCATCTGATCTGGCCAGCCAATCCCTGCTATCGACTTGTAGGGGCCCCACGTGATGCTAGGAGGTACCAAAGACTCTCCTGCATGTTGATTGGCTGAAAAAAGGCGGCTAACATGCAGGAAGAGGAAGTTGCCATTTCCTCGAGGATCGCGATATGCTCGTCCGAGTAGCGAGCATATGCGAATACCCTAATGCTCGAACAAACACCAAGCTCGGACGAGCATGTTCGTTCATCTCTAAAGGTCACACCAAATATTGATTTCATTTAGATTTCTTTTGTTCATTTACTTTGCATTTTAGAAATTGATAAAACAAACTGTTAACACTTCTATATTTGAAAGCATCCGTACTTTGCAGCATCTTCTCCACACCTACCTAAAACACATGCACAGTACTGTGAATATACTGACAGAACTCATAAAGGAAACAGGTTCTTGGCAATAACTAAAGACAATTACCTTTCCCAAAAAGTATAAAACTGAAGGTATTGGCCCCTTACAGAATAATGAGGGGAGAGTTGCAGAGAGCGATGAGGAGAAAGCTAAGCTATTAAATATTTTTTCTCCACTGTATTAAAAATTAAAATAAAATCAGATGAAATGCAGAATATAAAAGTAAATTCCCCATTAAAAGTGCCCTGTCTGACCCAGGAAGAAGTATAGCCCTGTCTTAAAAAGATTAAAATAGACAAATGGCCAGGATCGGATGGCATACACCCCCGTATCCTAAGAGAATTAAGTAATGTCATAGCCAGACCCTTATTTCTAATATTTAAGAACTCTATACTGACAGGGAGTGTTTCACAGGATTGGCACACAGCAAATGTGGTGCCAATATTAAAAAAGGGTATAAAAACAGGGCCCGGAAACTATAGGCCGATAAGTTTAACATCTGTCATTGGTAAAGTGTTTGAAGGTTTTCTAAGAGATGCTATCTTGGAGTACCTCAATGAAAATAAGCAAATAACTCCATATCAAAATGGCTTCATGAGGGATCGGTCATGTCAAACTAATTTAATCAATTTCTATGAGGAGGTAAGTTCTAGACTTGACCGCGGTGAATCAATGGATGATGTATATCTGGACTTCTCCAAAGCATTTGACACGGTACCACATAAAAGATTAGTATATAAAATGAGAATGCTTGGCCTGGGAGAAAATGTCTGTATGTGGGTAAGTAACTGGCTCAGTGATAGAAAACAGAGGGTGGTTATTAACGGTACATACTCAGATTGGGTCACTGTCACTATTGGGGTATCACAGGGGTCAGTATTGGAGGGGTCACTGTCACTAGTGGGGTATCACAGGGGTCAGTATTGGGCCCTATTCTCTTCAATATATTTATTAATGATCTTGTAGAAGGCTTGCACAGTAAAATAATAATTTTTGCACCCTAAACTGTGTAAAATGAACACAGAAGAGGACAATACACTGCTACAGATGGATCTGGATAGATTTGAGGTTTGGGCAGAGAAGTGGCAGATGGGATTTAACAATGACAAATGTAAGGTTTTGCACATAGAAAGGAAAAATAAGTCACCAGTGCAGACTAAATGGGAAAACATTTGGTAACACGGTCATGGAAAAGGATTTTGTTGAACAGCAAACTAAGCTGTAGAAACTAGTGTCAGACAGCTGCTGCCATGGCTAATAAGATAATGGGTTGCATCAAAAGGGACGGCAGCAAAATAAGAATGCCCTTTGGAAACCATGAAATGACTAAGAGATGGCAGAATATTTAAATTCTTTGATATTCCTGCGTCAAAGTGTACATGGCTGAGCTTACTGCAGAAAGTCTCAGCACAGTTATTACACAGAAGCAGCCATATTTTAGTTTTGAGCTATAACTTATTACAACTTTAGTTGAAAATGTCTATCTGTGCATAACATCCTCAATAGATCTGAGGATATCTGCAATTGCTTGTTGTACAGGGTGGCCCATTTATATGGATACACCTAAATAAAATGGGAATGGTTGGTGATATTAACTTTCTGTTTGTGGCATATTAGTATATGGGAGGGGGAAAACTTTTTAAGATGGGTGGTGACCATGGCGGCCATTTTGAAGTCGGCCATTTTGGATCCAACTTTAGTTTTTATCAATGGGAAGAGGGTCATGTGACACATTGAACTTAGTTTGATGTGTCACATGACCCTCTTCCAATTGAAAAAGCTAAAGTTGAATTCAAAATGTCCAGCTTCAAAATGGCCACCATGGTCACCACCCATCTAGAAAAGGTTCCCCCTTCCCATATACTAATGTGCCACAAACAGGAAGTTAACATCACCAACCATTCCCATTTTATTTAGGTGTATCCATATAAATGGCCCACCCTGTATTTTGTATTAATGTCATATTATGTATCTATGCTTCAGCCATTAGGAATGAACCTTACCATTCCATTTCTCCCCTTTTGGTGGGAGTGCACTGGTCCTGCTTTTTGCCAGGGTAGTTCTAGAGAGTTCTAGAGTTAGCCTGGCAAGCCTGGAGTGAGGGAGCATGTCCATCTGATCCCACTCCAAGGACCTTTGGGACAAGAAATACAGGTCATCTGTGAAGACCATTACTTCAGGAAGACTGCAAGGCCCTAGGCCACCAGAAGTATAAAGTCAGCAGAATAATTAGCACTACAGCTACCGTATACTGACACTGCTGCAGGTGATGGCATACAGGCACACTCAAAAGCCTACATTTCACAAGTGGACTCTTATAGCCACAAATGTCAATCTAATGCTAGCAAAGGGGAATCAGGAGAGAGGAGGACTACTCTAGAGTGCTATTGCCTGCCATCTTGTCTGTCACCATACTTCATCATGTGAGGATAAAGACTTTGCACATTGTACAGACAACAGCTAGATGCACTGTAGCTCACCCTTTGTACTTGGTAAAGAACAATGTGTGACCCCTTTACTGCACTGAACCTCAGGGAGCGATGGCTTGAGGTCCACTATCACTTCCATTCTCTTTACTGGCTGCTTGGGGGCTCGCTTAACCTCTTCTACCCCGGAGTTTTTCTTTTTTTTTTCGTTTTCGTTTTGAGCTCCCTGCCTTCACACAGCCATAACATTTTTTATTTTTCTGTTCACATAGCTGTATGAGGGCTTGTTTTTTGCGGGACAAGTTGTACTTTCCAACGCCACCATTTAATATTGCATATGATGCAGTGGGAAACCGGAAAAAAAATTCCAAATCGGGTGAAATTGCAAAAAAAACCCGCAATTCCACCAGTTTTACGGGTTTTTTTATTTACGACGTTCGATGTGCATTAAAACTGACCTGTTACTTTCATTTTACAGGTCAGTACGAATCCGGCGATACCTATATGTATAGTTTTTCTTGCGTTTTGATAGTGATAAAATAATTTTAAAGTTTGAAATTTTTTATTTTTTTTTTCTTGACCCCTATAACTTTTTGGTATTTATGTGTACGGAGCTGTATGGGGGCTCATTTTTTGTGGGGCGATCTGAACTTTTTATTGATACCATTCTGGGGTGTGTATGACTTTTTGATCTCTTTTTATTTAATTTTTTTTTTAGAAAAAAAAAGCGACCAAAAAATGGCGAATCGGCCATTTTGACGCTTTTTTCCGTTTCGCTGTTTTCCGTACGGGAAATACATTTTTATATTTTTATAGTATGGGCGTTTTTGCACGCGGCGATACCCATGATGTGTATTTTTTTAAAATATTTTGAATACTTCTCTTTTTATTTTCGGGAAAGAGGGGTGATTTGAACTTTTACGTTTTGAAAAAAAAATTTAAACTTTAATTTTTTTTTTTTTTACACATTTTTATATTTCCCATAGGGAACTATAAACAGCAATCGTTTGATTGCTGATATTATAGACTCCAATGCACTTGCATTAGAGTCTATGAGGATTTCAATGCTTTCCTATGGAGCCTTATTACACAGAAGGGCTCCATTGGAAAGCCTATGCAGCAGCCTCCTGTCATTTACTATGACAGGGGCTGCTGCAGACACTCTGGCTCCTCCGATGGGAGCGCCACATGGGGGAGCCGGAGCAACACCGGAAGCGCACTTTCGGTGTTTGCTGCCTTCGGGTGCCGTGGTCAGGATTACTGCCTGTCGCGGACATTAGCCGCGGGTGTCTTCTATTGGAAATAGCAGTTCACCCACAGCCATGACACCCGCTCTCCTCAGGGCCCTACATGTACGGCGTTGGTCGGGAAGGGGTTAAGATTATGAACATGTAATTTGTTTAAATGGAATGTGTCTGCATTTTTTTTACTGGCAGTTTTAAAAAGATAATGACATACATCCTTTTTTTCTGTTCTCTGTTTTTATTTTCAGATTGTAGATTGTGTTTTATTTCCTGAACATGATTATGAAGGTAGCCATTTAGAGATATACTTTATAGCAGCCACCATGGGCTGTAGAACCAAAGGACAGTAGGAATCCTCATTGACTTCTATGGTAAAGTGTTCTAGGCATGCTCTGTGACCTATGCAAATGTCAAAAGGGAGGAGATAAGCTGTTATATCACCTATTGTGAATAGTGGATACTGTGTTATATCCCTTTTTCTAATCCTGCTTGTAATGATGAGCAGATAACTGATGTAAATAGATCTGTAGAGACCAACAAGTGGCACCTTAGAGCACCTTAGTGGCCAGTGTGAAAACTGAAATACTTTATGGTTTTTGTTTAATATAGATAGTTGCATGGAAAATTAAAAATAGCTCCAAAATAATTTGAAATATGTTGAACATAAAAATGTGATTTAAACAATAGGCAATTTCCTGACGACACATTCCTTTTAAATCTATCAAGTGATGGACCATATTTAATTATTACTATGATTTCTTTCAAAAAAGAGAAAATTACATTCATACTGCAAGAATGATCTGCTAGTAATACATAAGAGAAACAAAAGAATTCTAATGAATAACGAAAATGGCAACTAAAGAGAGAAATAATGTATCGACTTTAAAACTTGGTATGACTGTAATGGAAACTACTTAATGAATGCTCTTTTCTCACACCCACTCCAGACTCACCTTGTCATTTACATTTTGTTTAGTGAGCACTTGCAGTTTACAATAAGAAGAGAGAATATCTGTAGCCTTAAGACTCTGCATCAGGGCAGTCCAAGACGTCATCTCTAATGTTGAGCGAGCATGCTCGGCCGAACTCGCTTTTTCCGGCTGAGCATGCCTACGCTCGGGTGCACTCGGTGTTCGGCCAAACACCGAGTGTACTCGAGCACAAAGCCCCAGGTAGGGAGCTGCCAGGGAAGGTAAGTATGTCTGTGTGTTTTTTTTTTTTTTTTAATTTGGGGCACTTGTGTAAACCAGGCACCCCCTACTCTTCCGAGCGGGGGTTGCCTGGTTTACTCCCATAGACTTCAATTATGCTCGGTCAATTATGCTTAGTGCTCGATCATCACTAGTCATCTCCCTTGGAGGTAGGGAAAACATATGTGGGAGAAAGGTCTCATCATCCACCATTAGCCACTCAAGATCATAGTAGTATCCCAGGAAAACTAGGAGGCTGGTAGCTTCCCTGGTGAGAAAGCTTCTTTGGTGAATCCTATTTTTCTTTTCATTTTTAAGCCAAAAAGCTAGCTAAATTTAAGTTGAGAAGTAGAACTGAAGTAAAACATGTATGTCCATGCTGTGTGCCAAACCACACCTCTTCCCGATTGATCTCTTAAAGCTGATTTGTGACCAAAACAAAGTTGAACATTGATAATCAAGTTACCAAAACACAACAAATTTAAAAAAACAACAACAAAGAAACACAGGTGTACTGCATACACAATTGAATGTTTTCAACCATCATTTATTTATTTTGTTGAGGATAGGATTCCACAAATGATGCATTCTTTATATCAGTCATCCATGTATGTAATTCATATGAAAAGGATGAAATAAGAAAACATATGTTTCTGAAAAAATAGAGAACAGCTTGGACAGCTGATATAAAAAAATGCATCAGTATATCAATAATGCCATCCACACATACAGTATAACAATTAAAGAGTAAAACACTGGAGTGATCCACCATAAAAGGTTCATTTTAATTGGTAGATAAATAATGCAAATTTTACTTGAGGGGAAGCTTACTTTAGAGAACTGAGCAGCTTTAAGATGAGCTTTAGCTCTGGCAAACTGCTTGCCCACTGATGCACTGCTGCACAAGAAAACTGCACTTATTAGTGGCGTACTTATTATAGAGGCAGACCATGTAACTGCTAGGGAGCCAGGGGGACCAGAGATAAACTGATTATACTGCACCCAACATAGATTTGCTATGATAGATTTTCCCAGTAGCCACCACTAGGGGGAGCTCAGTGCAAATAAATGATTTACAACCTCCTTTGATATAAATGGTAACTGTATAAATTACTGTCCACTGAACTCCCCCTAGTGGTGGCTGCTGTCAGCCAGTTTTATACTGTTTGAAGGGAAGCAGAATATTTATATTTATGCCAGATGTCTGATGTAACTACATTAAGAAATATGCTGTTTACAATGAGCACTATAGCTGTGAAGAACAGTTTTCACTTTTTCTGGCATAAAAGATGGATAAAGTAGCTGAGGCGAAGGGTGACTTTTTATCACAATTTTTTGTTAAACATATTTTCAATGTAATAAAATAAATTATAAATTTGTCAGAAATCTCAGCAGTCATGCTTTGCATTACATATTGCCTGTGAATTTATAATGGATATGTATTGTGAAACTGGGTGGGGCAAGAGTGGGCACATTACGTTATGGGGCCCTAAGTGATCTGCTTATGTCCCTGGCATTTGTCAAGTGGTTTCTCTTGTAATAAGTATTTTGTTGCCAGGGAGACTGACCATTGAAGCGGGTTGTCCAATTAGCCATAAATATAATAAAATTCAATAAGCAGAACATAGCAGAAATTAATTCCTATTATATGCCCCACGAAATCACAGTAGCTAACTGAGGATTCTATTATCCCAAATATTTTGTACTAATATTCACACATAATTATCAGTTGCCAAATCTTCCTATCACAGCTTTTATTCATATACGATGGATTGATGCAGAAGTCCAAAAACTCTTGAGCAAATAAAATAGTTTATTATTGCATAAGTCAACTACCTCTATATTCTTTGTTTTATAGTGATACAATATATCATGAAAAAGACAGATAAATGATGATTGATAGATAGGTAGTAAGATAAATAGATACAGTAGAGATAAATAATATTCTATGGGTTCCTTTAGAATATCCGCTGAAAACATGTTCCTGATATAGCTGAACAGCTGCTATCTAACTGGCAATGGCCCATACAATAATCAGAACAGTGCTGGCATGGGAACCATTACAGCAAGATTGGAAAAAAGTACACATAAAAATGTATTTTTTTTTCTTTCATTTTCTAAATGAATAGGCTTCTTTCTGTTGAGTTATTTTCCAAGCAGTGTTACTATATTCAATACAATAACATAACATATTTTTACTTCCATATATAAAATGGGTATGAGAATTAAAAATGTGACATAACCAATACCAAGCATTTCTAATTAGTATTATTTTGTCACAAAGGCAACAATATAAAACCACTAGAGTTGAGCGAACGTGCTCGTAATGAGCACTGTACTGCTCGGATCCCCTGCGCTCGCATGGGTGCAGGCATCTGGATCCGTCGGGTGAGGAGGACGGATCCGGATGGCTGCGCCCATGTGAGCGCAAGGGATCCGAGCGCTACAGTGCTCGTTACGAGCACGTTTGTTCAACTCTAAAAACCACCTAGAAATTACCTAAAATTACACTAATCTAAGTCATCTTTGTGCTTGGTCACAGCGATACACTCTCATAATCCAATATTTTATGCTGTAAAAAATCATTTGCTTCCATAGAGTAAGCTGAACAGAAGAGAAAATCAGAAAAATGTTAATGGAAAAGAGAGCAGCAGCAAATCAAATGATGCAAAAGATTGCAGAATGTAAAAATCTAACAAAAAATTAATGTATACATAGTAAAGGAAAGCTTCATTAATAATTAGAGATGAGCGAGCACTAAAATGCTCGGGTGCTGGTTATTCGAGTCGAACTTTTCCCGATGCTCGGGTGCTCGTTTCGAATAACGAGCCCCATTGAAGTCAATGGGAGACTTGAGCATTTTTTGCAGGGGACCTGTGCTCTGCCTAGGGAAGGCTGGGTGAAAACCTGGAAACCTCAGAGAATGATGGAAACACCACGGAAATGGACAGGAAACAGCAGGGGCAGCATGTAGGGATGCCTCTGAGGCTCCCTAATTGCACCATTTTTTCTAAATCTGGCCAATAGTCTGGGGATGACCCCTAGGCAATTTTCAGGGACACGGTAATGGTGACCCACTTAAAAATGCTGCCTGACAACCTGGCGGTGAACCCCTGATTGTCTGTCTGTCAATAAGATTGCAGTGTAAAGCATGGTGGTGAGCCTCAGTAATAAGATTGCAGTGTAAAGCATGGTGGTGAGCCTCAGTATGACTTTTTAGATGGAGATTACATGTGGTCACATACTCCCTGGAACCCCGTAGTCACCCCTTCTCTGATGTGCTACCCCAGAACATTCTCTGCCCCAATTCGCAAGACCTTTTGCTGTCTCCGTGTGCTGACAGTGGGGATTTACCAGTGTTGTCAGAGGAGGTGGTGGACAATGGCGAGACACAGGTGTCGGGGGGTGAGGTAGTTGAAAGTGAACCAAGTTACATTGGGGACTCCTTGGGGGGACTTTCTCATGATGGGACAGATTCAATTGTGTTTAGAAAGGCTGATGGGCTTCCGTCAGCACTGTGTGTATAGAACCCCATGGCCTTTCATAAAAATAGTCTGGCGATGACCCCAAGGCAATTTTCAGGGACACGGTAATGGTGACCCACTTAAAAATGCTGCCTGACAACCTGGCGGTGAACCCCTGATTGTCTGTCTTTCAATAAGATTGCAGTGTAAAGCATGGTGGTGAGCCTCAGTATGACTTTTTAGATGGAGATTGCATGTGGTCACGTACTCCCTGGAACCCCGTAGTCACCCCTTCTCTGATGTGCTACCCCAGAACATTCTCTGCCCCAATTCGCAAGACCCTTTGCTGTCTCCGTGTGCTGACAGTGGGGATTTACCAGTGTTGTCTGAGGAGGTGGTGGACAATGGCGAGACACAGGTGTCGGGGGGCGTGTTAGTTGTATGAGAAGCAAGTTACAGTGGGGACTCCTTGGGGGGACTTTCTCATGATGGGACAGATTCAACTTGGGTGGATCAGGCACAGGAACAGATCAAATTTTTTTTTTTGTGTTTATTTAACTTTTATTTAGCACAAATAACCACAGAGATATTTATTCGTTCCCTTCGCTGCGCAGTCTTGCGTTGGGGTTCGTCACTTTGATGGCAAGCTGTGCCGCTCTCTCCACAATGGTCTTTCGGTTCTTTGAGGAGACGTTGTGGGCGATTTCAGCACAGAAGGACTTGTTGCTTATCAACAGAACCTCGAGCTCCTTGACATTGTGGACCAGGAATTTGCGGAACCCTGTGGGCATGTGTTTGGTCTTCTTGATGCTACCGTATCCAATGTTGGGCAATATAGATACGCAGGTAATATTATTTTTCACACCTATCCCAAAAAAAAAATAAAACTGGAAACTGGAACTGGAGAGAGGGCCTGTAGGTGGACCTTCAGAAAAATTTTTTGGAGAGAGGGCCTGTAGGTGGACCTCCGGAAAAATTGTTTGGAGAGAGGGCCTGTAGGTGGACCTCCGGAAAAATTGTTTGGAGAGAGGGCCTGTAGGTGGACCTTCGGAAAAATTGTTTGAAGAGAGGGCCTGTAGGGGGCCCTCCTGAAAAATTGTGGTAAAAGAGTGCCAGTTGGACCTCTGAAAAATGGCGTTTTTTTGTTCATCGTTAGGCAAAGACGATATGGAGGAGGAGGAGGAGTAGGAGGAGTAGAGAAGAGGAATCGGATACATAAGTAATGTTAATCTTTAGCTGCTTTCCCCCGGAGGAGATTTGAATTCCGGTGAAATCCAGGCTTTGTTCATTTTAATAAGCGTCAGCCTGTCAGCGCTGTCAGTTGACAGGCATGTACGCTTATCTGTGATGACGCCACCAGCTGCACTGAATACCCGCTCTGACAGCACGCTAGCGGCAGGGCAGGCCAGCACCTCCAAGGCGTACAGCGCCAGTTCAGGCCACGTGTCCAGCTTTGAAACCCAGTAGTTTTATGGAGCAGAGTGATCCCTACGGACGTTGGTATGGTCAGCTAGGTACTCCCTCACCATCTTTCTGTACAGCTCCCGCCTACTCTGCCTAAACTGGGGACAGGTGACAGTGTCTTGCTGGGGTGACATAAAACTGGCAAAGGCCTTGGAGAGTGTTCCCCTGCCAGTGCTGGACAAGCTGCCTGCTCGGCTCCTCTCCCCCGCTACTTGGCCAACAGAACCATGCCCTCTGCCGCTAGCGGCGTCAGATGGGAAGGATTGCTTCAGCTTGTGCACCAGGGCCTGTTGATATCTATTCACTCTCATACTCCTTTCCTCTGCAGGGATGAGAGTGGAAAGGTTCTGCTTGTACCGTGGGTCCAGGAGAGTGAACACCCAGTAATCGGTGTTTGAAAAAATGCTTCTAACGCGAGGGTCACGGGATAGGCAGCCTAACATGAAGTCTGCCATGTGCGCCAGAGTCCCAACACGTAAGAATTCCCTCTCCTCACTGGCCTGACTCTCCATTTCCTCCTCCTCCTCCTCCAAGTCCTCCTCTTCAGCCCATACACGCTCAAGAGTTAAGGACTGAGCACTGGTACCCTCTACTGTCTTGCCGACATTCTCCTCCTCTTCCTCCTCACCCTCATCCCCCTCCTCCGATACGCGCTGAGAAACAGACCAGAGGGTGCTCTGGCTATCAAGCGACGTATCTTCCTCCACCGTCTCTTGTGACAAGTGCAAAACATCCGACTTGATGCTGAGCAGTGAGTTTTTCAACAGGCAAAGCAGCGGGATGGTGAGGCTGATAATGGCGGCATCGCCGCTGACCATCTGTGTTGACTCCTCAAAGTTGCTCAACACCTGGCAGATATCAGACATCCACGTCCACTCCTTATTGTAGACTTGAGGAATCTGACTGACCTGATTACCAGTTCTGGTGGAAGTTGACATCTGGCAGTCTACAATCGCTCTGCGCTGCTGGTAAACTCTGGATAACATGTTTAATGTCGAATTCCATCTCGTGGGCACGTTGCACAAAAGTTGGTGAGCGGGCAGTTGGCGCTGCGCTGCCCTGAGAGTGGCAGCATCTGTGGTCGACTTGCGGAAATGCGCACAGATGCGGCGCACCTTGGTGAGCAAATCAGACAGATTGGGGTATGTCTTGAGGAACCGCTGAACTATTAGATTGAACACGTGGGCCAGGCATGGCACATGTGTCAGTCTGCCGAGTTGCAGAGCCGCCACCAGGTTACGCCCGTTGTCACACACAACCATGCCTGGCTTGAGATTCAGCGGTGCCAGCCACACATCGGTCTGCGTCGTGATGCCCTGTAACAGCTCTTGGGCGGTGTGCCTTTTGTCACCTAAGCTCAGCAGTTTGAGCACCGCCTGCTGGCGCTTACCCACGGCACTGCTGCTGCGCCTAGAGCTACCGACTGAAGGTGCCATGCCCACGGATGGTAATTCGGAGGAGGAGGTGGAGGAGGAGGAGGGGTTGGAGGAGGAGGCATAGTACGTCTGAGAGACCGTGACCGAGGTAGGCCCCGCAATCCTCGGTGTGGGCAGTACATGAGCGGCCCCAGGGTCAGTCTCGGTCCCAGCCTCCACCAAGTTAACCCAATGTGCCGTCAGTGAGATGTAGCGTCCCTGCCCGGCAGCACTTGTCCACGTGTCCGTGGTTAGGTGGACCTTCTCAGAAATAGCGTTGGTCAGGGCACGGAGGATGTTCTCTGACACGTGCTGGTTTAGGGCTGGGACGGCACATCGGGAAAAATAGTGGCGGCTGGGGACCGAATACCGAGGGGCAGCCACCGCCATGAGATTGCGAAAGGCCTCGGTCTCTACCAGTCTATAGGGAAGCATCTCCAGGCTTAGCAATTTGGAGATGTGGACGTTGAGGGCTTGGGCATGTGGGTGGGTGGAACTGTATTTCTTCTTGCGCTCCAGCGTCTGCTGTAAAGACAGCTGAACGCTGCGCTGGGACACATTGGTGGACACTGTGGAGGATCGTGGAGGTGAAGGTGTGGTTTTCCAGCGGGAGGCGCTCGTGCGGGGTCCTGGGTAGGGGGTTGACTAGCAGAGGCAGTGAGTGACACAGTGGAAGGAGCAGTGGTGTGACCCGCAGGAGGTGGTGAACGGCCTTGGTTCCATTAAGTGGGGTGTTTAGCACTCATATGCCTGCGCTTGCTGGTGGTGGTTAGGCTAGTAGTGGTGGCACTCCTGCTGATCCTGGTGTGGCACAGGTTGCACACCACAGTCCGTCGGTCATCCTCACTTTCTTTAAAGAACCTCCAGACTTGCGAACATCTAGACCTCGCCACGGGAGCTTCACTACGTGAAACAGTTGCTGCTGATGCACCAGCTCTGGCCCTGCTTCTCCCTCTGGCCACACCATTGCCTCTTACAACCTGTTCTGGTGCAGCACTCGCCTCCGCCTCAGAAGCACTGTCTTCACTCGGCTTATCAACCCAGGTTGGGTCAGTCACCACGTCATCCTCCGATTCCTCAGTCTGCTCCCCCCTCGGACTTCCTGCCCTGACAACAACTTCACCACTGTCTGACAACCGTGTCTCCTCATCGTCCGACACCTCTTTACAAACTTCTTCCACTAACTCAACATTGTCATCATCATCATCATCATCACCCACAGACTGCGACAGTTGGAAAACTTGGGCATCATGAACGAGGTCAGCAGCAACCTGAGAAGTGGTTTGTGACTCTGGGAAGGGTCCAGAAAACAGTTCCTTAGAGTATGCCGGATCGCATTCCAAATTTTCCTGGGAGGGGGCAGACTGGGGGGAAGGAGGTTGAGGTGGAGGAGCCAGAGGAGTGCTCCCTTGGGTAACGTGGGTGGACTGCGTGGAAGACTGACTGGTGGACAAATTACTTGAAGCATTGTCCACAATCCACGACATCAGCTGTTCGCACTGTTGTGGTTTCAACAGTCCTCTACCACGTGTCCCTGTAAGTTGAGACATGAAGCTAGGGAGTGTAGCTCTGCGGCGTTCCCCTGCTCCCTCATCAGCAGGTACTGTCTCACCCTGCCCAGGACCACGGCCTCTGCCCCCTGCAGTAATTGAATGCCCACGCCCTCGTCCTCGACCCTTAGCCCTGGGGTTCAACATTTTCTGTATATAAGTGTATTATATAAAAAATAAATGGGCCTGCTGTACTGAAACCCGCAAACTTGTTCAGTCTGGTTTAATTAAGTGACGTACAGAAAGTGTCACCTGGACAGAAAATATGGATTGTAGTGAGTGTACTGAACTGTGACACACAGAATGGTTCCACGCAGCTGTGTGAAATGGATTTGTATCACTGAGCTAAAACAACAAAAAAAACTATTTTTTTAATATATTTTTTGTGGAGTTTTGTTTTTTTTGGCAACGTGACGTGCAGAAACTATCATAGAGCTAACTGACACCCTACTGACGGTGGCTATTTTGACTGCGACCCATACAAATGTCGCACAGAGATTTTTGGAATCAAGCTATATACGTGACAGCAAAAGACTTGGTTTAATTAAGTGACGTACAGAAAGTGTCACCTGGACAGAAAATAAGCATTGGAGTGAGTGTACTGAACTGTGACACACAGAATGGTTCCACGCAGCTGTGTGAAATGGATTTGTATCACTGAGCTAAAACAACAAAAAAACTATTTTTTTTATATATTTTTTTTTGGAGTTTTGTTTTTTTGGGAACGTGACATGCAGAAACTATCGTAGAGCTAACTGACACCCTACTGACGGTGGCTATTTAGACTGTGACCCAGACAAATGTCGCACAGAGATTTTTGGGATCAAGCTATATACGTGACAGGCAGCAAATGACTTGGTTGTATTAAGTGACGTACAGAAAGTGTCACCTGGACAGAAAATACGGATTGGAGTGAGTGTACTGAACTGTGACACACAGAATTGTTCCACGCAGCTGTGTGAAATGTATTTGTATCACTGAGCTAAAACAACAAAAAAACTATTTTTTTGATATATTTTTTTTTTAGTTTTGTTTTTTTGGGAACGGGACGTGCAGAAACTATCGTAGAGCTAACTGACACCCTACTGACAGTGGCTATTTTGACTGCGACCCAGACAAATGTCGCACAGAGATGTTTGGAATCAAGCTATATATGTGACAGCAAAAGACTTGGTTTAATTAAGTGACGTACAGAAAGTGTCACCTGGACAGAAAATACGCATTGGAGTGAGTGTACTGAACTGTGACACACAGAATGGTTCCACGCAGCTGTGTGAAATGGATTTGTATCACTGAGCTAAAACAACAAAAAAACTATTTTTTTTATATATTTTTTTGGAGTTTTGTTTTTTTGGGAACCTATCGTGCAGAAACTATCGTAGAGCTAACTGACACCCTACTGACGGTGGCTATGTAGACTGCGACCCAGACAAATATTGCACAGAGATTTTTGGGATCAAGCTATATACGTGACAGGCAGCAAAAAACTTGGTTTAATTAAGTGACGTACAGAAAGTGTCACCTGGACAGAAAATACGCATTGGAGTGAGTGTACTGAACTGTGACACACAGAATGGTTCCACGCAGCTGTGTGAAATGGATTTGTATCACTGAGCTAAGACAACAAAAAAACTATTTTTTTTTATATATTTTTTTTGGAGTTTTGTTTTTTTGGGAACGTGACGTGCAGAAACTATCGTAGAGCTAACTGACACCCTACTGACGGTGGCTATTTAGACTGCGACCCAGACAAATATTGCACAGAGATTTTTGGGATCAAGCTATATACGTGACAGGCAGCAAAAAACTTGGTTGTATTAAGTGACGTACAGAAAGTGTCATCTGGACAGAAAATACGGATTGGAGTGAGTGTACTGAACTGTGACAGACAGAATGGTTCCACACTGCTGTGTGAAATGGATTTGTATCACTGAGATATAACATTAAAAAAAAAGGGGGGTTATATATGGCGATAGCTGCACTACTAGTGCCAGCCAGCCAGTTAAGTCAGGAGACAAAAAAAAATGTCTTGTAGCCCTTAGAAGGGCTGTTGGGTTCTTTGTGGGTGATTCCTGCCTAACAGAGAACTAAATGCAGGCCCTAACACTCTCCCTGAAAGGCAGCAGCTCTATCCCTAACGACATCCAGACAGCATCTGAGCCGAGCACCGCGGCCAGTCACTAGTATATTCCAGGGTCACCTGATCAGGCCTGCCAACCCCTGCTATCGACATGTAAGGGCCCCACGTGATGCTGGGTGTACCGCAGAGTCTCCTGGCTTGTGATTGGCTGAGTTTATAGGCACCAAAAAAGCACGATGCGGAAGTTGCCATTTCCTCGAGCATGGCGAGATACTCGTCCGAGCAGCGAGCACTTACGAGCACCAAGCTCGGACGAGTATGCTCGCTCATCTCTATTAGTAATCATTTATATAATATTAATTACACACACATAAAATAAAAAGCTGTAAACTAATGTGCTTTGAACAAGGGAAAATTACGCAGGATGTTTCAACTAGAGATACATGAACCAACTTTATTGACTCAGAATTCACCCCCTAAAAATTTGGATTCTAACAAACCTGAATTTCTCATGATTTGATTAATGTAAGCACTTTTGTGCATTCTGCTGTAGTTGTGCTGTCATAGGGTTCCCACCCCTGGTATATTCTCATGATTTGTTTAGGGCACAAAGACAGAGCCCTACACATAACTGTGAATTTGAAGAGAGACAGTCAGTTCTCCTCCCAAAACCAAATTAAAACTGAGTGTCTTAAGAGAAAATTGCCCTAGTTAGCTGCATGGACTTTGTGGTTGTCTTAGGGGTGCTCTTTCTCATTAGGCAGACCACCTAGTATGCAGTATGAATTAGGAGTATTGTAATCTAGCCAACACTGCTCTGCTTTTCTGGAAAGAATTATTCAAATTAGCATATTTGTCTTCTGCTGGTATCACGGAGGCTTAGTTTTATTTTCTTTTTGGAAGAAAAGCTAATTTGCATACCTTTAGGTTTCTGAAAAAGATATTCAAATTTTCTTTCCTTCAAGAAAGAAAAGTACATTAAGCCTATCTGATTCCAGTAGAAAACTGCTTGTCCACTGGCGCATTGCTGCACAAGAAAACTGCACTTATCAGTGGCTTAATTATTATAGAGGCAGACCATGTGACTGCTAAGGAGCCAGGGGAGGGGGCTCAGAGATGAACTAATTCTACTGTTTCCAACATAGATTTGCTATATTTTCCTGGTAGCCACCACTAGGGGGAGCTCAGTGCAAAGAAATTATTTACAACCCTTTGATATAAGTGGTAAATTTATAAATTACTGTCCACTGAACTCCCCCTAGTGGTGGCTGCAGTCAGACAGTTTTATAATAAACTGCACTGTGTGAAGGGAATATTTATGTCAGATATCTGGTGTAAATACATTGAGATATATACTGTTTAGAATGAGCACCATATTTGTGAAGCACCTTTTTCACTTTTTCTGGCATAAAAGTTGGATAAACTAGCTGAGGTGAAGGGTGACTTTTTAATCACTATTTTGTTGTCAAACAAATTTTCAATGTAATAAAATAAACTATAAATTTGTCAGAAATTCATTCACTAGAGATGAATGAACCAACTTTATAGACTCAGAATTCACCCCCTAAAAATTTAGAATCTAACAAACCTAAAATTCTCATGATTTGTTTAGGGCACAAAGAGAGAGCCCTACACATAACTGTGAATTTGAAGAGAGACATGTAAACCAGTTCTCCTCCCAAAAGCAAAATAAAACCGACTGTCTCAAGAGAAAATTGCCCTGGTTAGCTGCATGGACTCTGTGGTTGTCTTAGGGGTGCTCTTTCTCATTAGGCAGACCACCTAGTATGCAGTATGAATGAGGAGTATTGTAATCTAGTTGCACATGTTACAAAGCGAAGGTAAAAAGACTAGGAACGCGTGATCACCCATAATGCCGTGCAGCCAGCCAATCTGCAGGTGTCCATCCCCAGTGATGTCACAGCCTTATAAAAGCCTCTTCCCACACGGTCTCCGCCATTGTCCTTTGAACTAAGCATAGGGAGATACGTAACAAGTGCTCAGGCGTTAGGGATAGTGTTGCTACAAAGTGTTAATAGGACAATATTGGAGAGGAAGAGTGCAGGAAGAGTGCCCAGAGAGTGTATTGTTGTGTGCATCACTGTGCAGTGCACCAACATTCAAAGTTAATCCTTCATTTTAGTAATACAGTTAGGATGCCTCAGTATTAAAGCCAGGTGTAATATATTACTGTGTGCATCACATTCTAGTCAGTTCAGTAGTTCTTACTCCTGGCCATGTGCTGCTTCCACCATTCTGATGCTATCACCAACCTGAAGCCACCCACCTACTGCCCTAATGCCATTCCTACAATGGGGCTTCTTGGCCTACTGATATGTACATTATATTTTTACAAGGATATGCATGCCACTGGCCTTTGATATCACACTGCTGTTGTTGGTTTCTGCTACTACTGTGATCCATCACCATTTTGTGCTGTACGCCACTGCTGCTGCCTTCCCTTCCCACTCTGTCATATTCAACTTCCTGATTTATTTCATTCGACCAGGTCCCAGAGTGTAGCAAAATAACCTCTCTTACAAATGACACAAACATTTGCTTTGTCTCTTCATACATTTGCTGCTAACTTCAGGGGGGATAAATCTGAACCCTGGCCTGCCTTTTCTACATTTCAACCCCTTCCCCATCTCCCATAGAAACCCTGCTAATCTCATGAACATCTGTTGTGTCCTCTCTCCCCTCTTTCAACTGTGCACGCTGAAACCCATGGTTGGTATGTAATAAGCTCCCATACATTCACAACTTATTTCCACTAATTCTCTTAACCTGCTGACCCTCACCGAAACTTGGATTTAGCATTTTTCACATACCCCAAGACCTATCCCCACAATGCACTTTTCAGGTCATCCTCCCAATACTATCACTCTCATTCCCATCTTTTGAGGTCCCCACATGAGATTCTTTCATACCCTCTTCCTCAGAGTGGCGGTTATTTACCAATCTCCTGGCTTATCCCCCAGTTCCTGGATCACTTTGCTGCCTGGCTGCCACATTTCTTGTCTTCAAAACTACCAACTCTTGTTCTGGGCAACTTTACCATCCCCATTGACAACCCTATCTCCCTGTCTGCCCACCAGCTTCTCTCTCTAACCTTCTGTTTTGGACTCTTATAGCTTTCTAACTCTGAGATGCAAAAAAAAGTTAACATACTTGACCTGGTCTTTTTCCGTCTCTGCTCAGTTTCTAATCTCCTCTCCCACAATCTGATCACAACCTTCTCTCCTTCAATTTCACAAGTCATCCATCTCAGCACACTTCTACTTATCACACATTTAGAAATCTACAAACCATTGACACTAAAAAACTTAAAGACTCTCTACAGTGACCTCTTTCCCCAATCTCCTCCCTCTCCTGTCCCGAACTTGCTGCAAAGCATTATAATGACACCCTCAAAAGCAGCCTGGATGAAATAGTGCCTCCTACACTCAGAACCTCCAAACAGAGATTAAAGCAACCCTGGCTTACACCTCAAACTCGCTTCCTCCAGCAATACTCCAGAATTGATCCATTGATCCCTTTCCCACCCACATCTCCTCTGGCTCACTCCACATTCAACCTAGTCACAAAGGAGGCTCCTCTCTTCTTCTCATCCTTACCACATGCACTACTGACCCTATTCCCTCACACCTCCTTCAGTCTCTCTCCGTAGCTGTCACCACTTATCTAACCAAAATCTTCAATCTCTCTTTCTCTTCTGGTATCTTCCCCTCTTCTTTCAAACATTTTGTCATAACTAGAGATGAGCGAACATGCTCGAAACGAGCACTGTACCGCTCGGCTCCCCTGCGCTCGCTGACGACACTCAACTATATACTTCTTCCTGTGACACTACACCTGCAGTACTACAGAACACCAGTGACTGGCTGCCCTCTGTCTCTAACAAAATGTCCTGTCTCTATATGAATCTTTCAAAAACTGAACTACAGGGGTTTTCTCCTTCATCTAAGGCTACTTTCACACTAGCGTTAGCACGGATCCGGCACCTAAAGGGTGCCGACGGATCCGTGCTAACGCTATACATGTGTGGAGCCGGAGCAGCGCTCCGGCCCCACACATGACACACATTAAAACAACACACAGACATACATACAAACAAATATACAGACATACATACAAACATACAGACATACATACATACTCACATACTCCCGGGACGCCGGCAGAACGTCTTCACGTGCCTCCTGCGCGCAGTGATGATGATTCCCCACAGCGCCCTCTGCTGGGCGCAGTGGGGAAATGTCATCGCAGCGCGCAGGAGGCGCGTGAAGACGTTCTGCCGGCGTCCCGGGAGTATGTGAGTATGTATGTATGTATGTCTGTATGTTTGTATGTATGTCTGTATGTTTGTTTGTATGTCTGTGTGTATGTATGCATGTCTGTGTGTATGTATGCCGGATCCGGAATGACCCCCCATTGGAAATCAATGGAGGACAGATCCGGATTACTGGTGTGTCCACACCAAACGGATCCGTCCCCATTGACTTGCATTGGGGGTCATTCCGGATCCGTCTTGGTGCGGATGCCTGGACCGGAGAGCAAACCGCAGCATGCTGCGGTTTGTCCTCCGGTCTGAAGACGGAACGGAATGCTTTCAGGAGCATTCCGTTGTCTTCAGTTCAGTTTTGTCCCCATTGACAATGAATGGGGACAAAACTGAAGCGTTTTTTTCCGGTATTGAGCCCCTATAACGGAACTCAATACCGGAATTTAAAAACGCTAGTGTGAAAGTAGCCTAATCTACCTAAACTTTTGGCTCACAATCACTGATGGAAATCACTGACCAAAACACTGACATTTGAAGGAGACTTTACTGTGAAAACAACAAAAACTCTCATTGTTGCTCTTATCCATTCCCAACTCAATTATTGTAACTCATTACTAATTGGCCTCCGCCTCACCAGACTCTCCCCTCTCCAACGTACCCTGAATGCAGCAGCCAGGCTCATCTATTTGTGTAACCACTACTGTGACACTGTATCAGTCATTGCACTGTTTGCCCATACAGTACAGGATTTAATTTGAATTGTTCATTCTCCCCCACAAAGCCCTCCATAGTGCTGCACCCTCCTGCATCTCCTCCCTTATCTCTGTCTACCATCCTGTTTGTGCTCTCTTTTCAGCTAATGACTTGCAACTAACATCCATCTGAACCTCTCAATCCTGTCTCCAAGACTTCTCCTGAGCTGCACCAGTTCTCTGAAATGACCTACCCCAAGCTATTAGGTTAATCCATAACATTCACATTTTTTGGTACTCCCTGGTACTCCATTCACCCCTTCAGAATTATTCCTCTGAACCTCATCTATCAATATCCACCACACCCTATGCACCAGGGTTGCCAACCATCCAGAAATTTCTGGACAGTCTGTAAAAATAAGCAACTTTTTGGGGAAGATATAATATGTCATATGAAATGCAGAGTGACCACATCAACTCCCAATTAAATGTTGGCTGACCCAGTAGGGGTTTTCCTACTTCAGCAAAGAGCATTTATGTAGAGAAAGTTAAAATGAGACATTTACTAATGTATAGGGTGGTCAACCATGGAAAAGTTCTTGCACACTATAGAAAAAAAAAACATTAGCGTGTACGCACGACCACCTCTGATGGATTGCAGAGTGGTCATAACCTTAGAAATGAGCAGTGTATAATGTGATGGAAAAATAAATCCAGCCAGCAAAGAAAGAAATATGGATAATCACAAAACATTAGTAAGTGCCTTGTGTTAACTTTCTCTATATGATAAATGCCACTTGCTGAAGTGAGACAACCCCTTTATTCTAATCTGTAGATTAGTCCAGAAGGATTTTTTCCCCCTAAAATGAGGAAAATTGGCTTTTACTTCATGAGTTTTTTTTGCCTTCCTCTGGATCAAGTTTGCCTGAATAATAGGCTGAACATGTATATCTTTGAACGTTAGAAAATATGGTATATTACTAGAGATGAGCGAGCAGTGCTCGTTACGAGCACTGTAACGCTCGGGTCCCGTGTGCAATGCCCGCAGGCATTGCGGATCCGTCCTCATTGACTTACATGCAGATGAGGACGGATCCGCAATGCCTGCGGGCATTGCACACCGGACCCGAGCGTTACAGTGCTCGTAACGAGCACTGCTCGCTCATCTCTATATATTACTAAGTAAGTAGAAATGTAATGTCTAAGATTCTTTCTATTTTTAACTGCACTATGATTCGGGGCTTGAAGTACAAATATGATTTGAAGAACACATTTTATTTCTGACTCCATTTTCTAACATTCACAAAAAGGTGAAGCCACACTTCAGGTATCTCATGCCTCACATCATGCAGTATGATTTTTTTTCCAATGGGTGGATTTTCAGTATTCACACATAAATTTATATTGTACCTAGGCACCATCAAAGTTTATTTTACTACAAATTCTACAGAATGCACAACTGTAGGTTGCTATACAAGTTTTCTTTTTAAAATAAATTATCTACAATTTATGAAAAAAGTAATTAGTAGACTTCAAAATAGAATATAAATTATTTACATATGTAAATGGATTCATAACTTTAATCATTATGTTAAACATCGTGACCATGAATTTTTCAGTTAAAATTATAACTAAGAACTTTGTCAGCAGTCACTTTACACACATTTATATAAATCTTTTAAAACAGAAGACTCAAAAGAGTTCTGTCAATAAAGGATGTAATGCACTTGGAAGTCAGCCAGGGTGATTGATGACTTATATAAGTGTTTAAGAGCAACAAGATGCTACCGATTTACATTGCACCATTTATTTGAATTAAAATATGATAATGGGGATGAAAATATGCCTGTATTCAGAATTTTCAAAGCATTTAAGCTGATTATGGAAACATTGCATCTTTCTATACTATACATGTAATATTTTTTGTACTGTGAAAATGTATAATAGAATGGATAAATCAGTAGTGGAATAATGTATAATATAATGATAGACAAAGTGGAAAATTAATTTCAAAAAGAAGTTACCATTAGCTGATCATTTTCACAGCAGTGACCACTACATTAGTATTACATGGCAGGAAAATGGACATCCATGTTATCACAGTCTGAGTCTGTCAGAGCCTATTAGTAGCTAGGTCTCATAGAGGTGGTCTCAAACTGAAGCTACCCCCTTGTAACATCAAAGTGCTCTTACACTGTAGGTCATTTGTGCTCTTTAAAGCTTTAAGGTAAAGACTCTGAGGTTTAACAACTACATTTCAGGTACACCAATGTGGTAATCTCAATATACAGGGTGGTCCAAAAGTATGGAGACACCTGAATAAATGAAAGTGGTGGCTGGGAACGCTATAGTGTGGGTGGCATATTGCTAAGGGGATGGGGCAGAACATGTTTGGCAAAAGTTGAGATCCACTACAATGTCTAGGGTACTGCGCTCCTCGAATATCAACATAATCTCTTACCTCGATTGTGTGTTAATCTCACAGCCATATCTGATTCTGTAACAAAACTTGAGAAAATTGATAATAACTTTGGCAAGAAAAAAGTATCTCACATTTAAAAGTATTTTCCGAGATTTTACTACGGATGACCTAACCTCATGATAGGTCATCAGTATCTGATTAGTAGGGGTCAGACACCCAGGACCACAGCTGATCAGCTATCTGAGAAGTCTCCAGTGCTCCTGTCAGCGCCACTGTCTTGTCGCAGCCTAACAAGCACAGTGCCATACATTGTATATCAGCTGTGCTTGGTATCACAGCTCAGCCCCTTTCACCTCTATGGGGCTGAGCCTAGGCCACATAACCGGCATGTCACTGGCCTAAGAGAGTTGATAGAATACCACAACCTTTTCAAACAGCTGGTCAACAGGTTCCCAAGAGTAAAATCTTGGAAAACCCCTTTAAGCACAGATTTTGATTCCTCAATAAATTACCTATTAAATACATATGTCACAGTTTAGATTTGGAGCCAAGGATTTAATAGCAATGTTATCTGGAAAGAAAATTGGATTTGGACACTGTTAAACCTAGACCAGGTCAAAGCTAAACTGAGACTGTCTAGTCGAACAGTATTTTTATATATTTTTGAATTGCTCATACAACTTTTCTTAAAATTGAAACATAAAAAAAGTTATATTTTAGCTATTATGTTCTGGAAATGCATAATAAGGTACAACAATTCAGTTGAAAGTGGCAAATATATAGATTGTGCACTGACTGGTTCAAAGGAAGAAAATGTTCATATCTGAAAGGGTCCATTCACATGTCTGAATGAATGGGTCCTCATCCGTTCCGCAATTTTGTGGCCCCACAAAAAGGATAGAGCATGTTCTATTCTTCTCCACAGCCACGGCATTTATATCATAGTGCCAGCCATGTGTGGTCTGCAAAACACTTGCGGACGTGTGAATGGACCCTAATGTTGACTAAAACATTTCTTAGACATCTGTATATGTTGCTGCTGCTCTCTCTTGCCCTATGTTACTGCAGCTTTTTCTCTGTAATATATCAATTTATAATAATGGACTAGTTTAATAACATACTAGAGAGAGATTAATCGCTGAGAGATTAATCGCCAAAGAGATTAAAACTAACCCTAAAATGTTCTTCAATTATATAAATACTAAAAAGTATAAACCTGAAGGTGTGGTGGGGGGAGTTGCAGAGAGCGATGAGGAGAAAGCGAAGCTACTAAATAACTTTTTCTTCACTGTATTCACTGAGGAAAATAAACTGTCAGATGAAATGAAGAGTATAAAAGTAAATTCCCCTTTAAAAGTGTCCTCTCTGACCCAGGAAGAGGTACAGCAACGTCTTAAAAATATTAAAATAGACAAATCACCAGGACCGGATGGCATACACCCCCGTATCCTAAGAGAATTAAGTAATGTCATCGACAGACCCTTATTTCTGATATTTGAGGACTCTATACTGACGGGGAGTGTTCCACAGGATTGGCGCATAGCAAATGTGGTGCCAATATTCAAAAAGGGTCCAAAAACAGAGCCCGGAAACTATAGGCCGGTAAGTTTAACTTCTGTTGTGGGTAAACTGTTTGAAGGTTTTCTGAGAGATGCTATCTTGGAGTACCTCAATGAAAATAAGCAAATAACTCCGTATCAGCATGGCTTCATGAGGGATCGGTCATGTCAAACCAATTTAATCAGTTTCTATGAGGAGGTAAGTTCTAGACTTGACCGCGGCGACTCAATGGATGTTGTATATTTGGACTTCTCCAAAGCGTTTGACACGGTACCACATAAAAGGTTAGTATACAAAATGAGAATGCTTGGCCTGGGAGAAAATGTCTGTATGTGGGTAAGTAACTGGCTCAGTGATAGAAAACAGAGGGTGGTTATTAACGGTAGATACTCAGATTGGGTCACTGTCACTAGTGGGGTACCACAGGGGTCTGTATTGGGTCCTATTCTCTTCAATATATTTATTAATGATATTGTAGAAGGTTTGCATAGTAAAATATCAATTTTTGCAGATGACACTAAACTGTGTAAAGTAATTAAAACAGAGGAGGACAGTGCACTGCTACAGCAGGATCTGGATAGACTGGAGGCTTGGTCAGAAAAGTGGCAGATGAGGTTTAACACTGACAAATGTAAGGTTATGCATATGGGAAGGAATAATGCAAGTCACCAGTACATAGTAAATGGTAAAATATTGGGTAACTCTGACATGGAAAAGGACCTAGGAATTTTAGTGAACAGCAAACTAAGCTGTAGAAGCCAGTGCCAGACAGCTGCTGCCAAGGCTAATAAGATAATGGGTTGCATCAAAAGGGGCATAGATGCCCGTGATGAGAACATAGTCCTGCCACTTTACAAATCACTAGTCAGACCGCACATGGAGTACTGTGTACAGTTCTGGGCTCCTGTGAACAAGGCAGACATAGCAGAGCTGGAGAGGGTTCAGAGGAGGGCAACTAAAGTAATAACTGGAATGGGTGGACTACAGTACCCAGAAAGATTATCAAAATTAGGGTTATTCACTTTAGAAAAAAGACGACTGAGGGGAGATCTAATAACTATGTATAAATATATCAGGGGTCAGTACAGAGATCTCTCCCATCATCTATTTATCCCGAGGACTGTGACTGTGACGAGGGGACATCCTCTGCGTCTGGAGGAAAGAAGGTTTGTACATAAACATAGAAGAGGATTCTTTACCGTAAGAGCAGTGAGACTATGAAACTCTCTGCCTGAGGAGGTGGTGATGGTAAGTTCACTAAGAGAGTTCAAGAAGGGCCTGGATGTATTTCTGGAGGGTATTACAGGTTATAGTTACTAGAGAGGGGTTGTTGATCCTGGGAGTTATTCTGATTGCCTGATTGGAGTCGGGAAGGAATTTTTCCCCCTAAAGTGAGCAAAATTGGCTTCTACCTCACAGGGTTTTTTTTGCCTTCCTCTGGATCAACTTGTAGGAAAACAGGCTGAACTGGATGGACAGATGTCTTTTTTCGGCCTTACAAACTATGTTACTATGTTACTATGTATGTTACTATATGGTCATCAGTTCAACAACATTGAAGAATTGTGTATCCTGTCTGACTGCCTGATTTTTTTTTTTTTTATGTTTATATTTTGGCCAACCCATTTCTGGCATATTGATGGTACTTTGTAAGACCTTGTTTGGTTGGAAATAATGTCTTTCTGATGCCCTTTACTTTCTAATATTATAATATTCTTAAAAGAAGCTTTCTTAGGAGTTCGATATTGATGGATTATCCTCAGGATAGGTCATACTAATTAATATCTCATCAGTGGGGATCCGACACCTGACACCACTACTAATTAGCTGTTTGAAGTGACATCCAATCACTATTCGTAGCTCAGGTCCAGTAAATGGGTCTGAGATGCAATACCAAGCACAGCCATTATACAATGTAAGGTGCTGAAGAGGCCACAGTGCTTAACAGTTGATCGGTGTCATGTGTCCGCCCACCACTGATCAAATATTTATGACAAACGCTAAGGACAGGCCATCAATATCAAACTCCTGGAAAACCCCTTTAACTTTCCATTGAACTCTTCTAAGCAAAATTTAAGATTATCCTCCTACTGTATGTTTATTCTTTGACAAAACTTTAAAAAAAATCAGTTTTACATGAAATATAATTATACAAACCCTTGCTCCCTTTTCTATTTTGAATCCATATTATCTGTGTCTGACGAGTGCTGTATGTAGTCCATATTCAGGTTAGTTAAAAATAATGGGGATGAATTATTAAAGCACTAGTATTGTATGCATTAGTAAAGGAGATCAAGCATGTTCTATAACAGGGATACTCAACCTGCGGTCCTCCAGCTGTAACACTATAACTCCCACCATGCCCTGCTGTAGGCTGTCTGGGAATGCTGGGAGTTGTAGTTTTGCAACAGCTGGAGGGCCACACGTTGAGCATGCCTGTTCTATAACATATGGACTTTCCCACTATTTACTAGAAAGATTATGTAAACTATGTTTTATTCTGCAAATTCCTTTTATAATATATGTATTTGCATGCTAGTGTTTACTTTTTGTGCATCTTCTTTATTTAATTGCCTTTGTAATTAAAAATGAATAAGACCTTGTAAATAACATAATCTGTAATAAACTTGTACTGAAAAGCAGTTACAGCTTTTGAAATATTTATCTTACTCTGGTGTGCTATTTAGTGGCTATGTAAAGCCTTGCTCAGAATTACTGTGACATAATCAAGCTGTTATTGGACATGTTGTTTAAAGCAGAATTAGTAGCAACTCAAAAGGTTTTTTCAAGTTAAGCAATGTTGCTCTTGGCAAATTCCATGTAGGTTATTTGCTGTTCTGATTGCTGCAACTTCTAGTGTTAGTGACAACAAAATGACTATTAAATGCAAAGGTAACTTAATTGTACATGATACTTCAATCATACAATTATACAGCTAAATAAAAGGAAATTAATTTAAAGAAAGTGTGAATAGAGATTTTTAGAATTTCAAGGCAGTTTGTAATCCAGTTTTTCAAGGGGTTTCATTGATTATTTATAAATAAGTTTTCAAACTCTCAATTTCCATTTATACCACTACTTTGAGATATGTAAACTTCTTTATTGGAAAAAATGCTCAGGACCTATAAACATAAATTAAGATATCAATCAACACAGAGTTTTGACCAGCAAAACAGAAACAAATGGCTTGGGTGAACAGTCTATTTATGAGCACCACTGAGAGCCCTACTGAGTTTACTAAAAGTAGGTTGAATGTTTCAATACACACACTAGGTCTCCATCCTTAACCAGCTCACCAAGCCATATCCTTTCACTTCCTCTGGACTTTACATGTTATGGAGAGTTAGATCTCCATAGCATACTGTTACAATGGTACAGTCCATGCCAGTGTCGGCTGCTGGTGGGAGCAATTTAGGGCCATTTCTAGGTATGGTTATTTGCTATTTCCATTGCACCCCATATCCTGGTACTGGTTACTTCTGGTGTGTATTATGCCTGTGTGCTTGTACTTCACTCGAATTCTGTATTGCAAGGGTTAAGTTTTCCCTTTGCTGTATGTGTCTACACCTATTCAACTACCAAGTTCATTATGTCTGCTATATAGTCCTGAGTTCTGTGTCATTTTTTGTGGATGTTTCTTGTGTGTTATAACCTGCCCTGATTGAGCAACTTCATATTTTTCATGCCTGTCTTGCTTTTGATCCATCTATAATCTGAACTATGTCCTATTGTGGCAGTGTGAACATCTTGCTTCCTTCTTTTGAGATGTCTTAACTATTGGCATCCGCTATGCGATATGTCTGACCAGTATCTTTGTTCCTGATGTCCATTCCAGAAGTTTGTGTGTTCTGTTTCCTCTAGTCTGTATGTCTAGCTCTTGTTGTCCATCTGCATGGGTTCCAGATCTGTTCATCTGTCAATGCCCCATATATTGTGCCTTTCCAGTGACTCTGGCGTGTTCACCTCAGTGGCCAGCTGAGTACACCAGGACCACCCTAGGAGGTTGCAGTCTGGGTGCTAGCCAAAGCAAAGTGCACATCTCTGTACAAGGTTTAAAGGGTGAATACCGAGGAGGCATAAGGATAATGCTGTTAGAGCTTGGCCCAAAGTTAAACTAATTACTTGGCAGAGTGTTTCCATAATTATTCTCAATACACATGTCTGTAACAAATACAACATACAAAATCTAGTACTGCTCCAAGTCATAAAAACTGTAGTCTTTATTGAGAAGAGTGAAGAGTACAAAGCAGTAAAAATCACTTACGCATTTCAGGCTACACTAGCCCTTTAGGGCTTGTGATTTGACTTGGTACACTGCTGGATTTTGTATATTGTATGCCGTAGAAATCCTTCTATATACACAAAGGAATAAAATTCAAACTCGCTCTGAATTCCACCTAAAGAGTAGTCAGAAATACTCATGATGAATCATGGTTGATCTATTACTTGCTAGTTCAAAGTAAATATATACAACTTCAAAACTTGCATTTCTGGTACCTAACACTACCCAAAAGTAGCTTCTGAGAGTTTTTCTATGGGGCAGCTGAGGAAGCACTCTTAATCCCTCTTGCTGCAAGACCCAGTGTCTAATTAGACCATACTTGTAATCATTTCCATATCTGCCTGATACATAACTGCATGCCCTTTTTTTTTTTTACAGCAATCTGATATTTCTGAGTGTATTTTTCTTTTTTTTTTGTCAATGAGTTTTTTCAATTACAACAATGCAGGTTTTGCATGTGTGCAAACAAAAAAGAAACATGATTGCAAAGGTTTACATGTTAACCTTAACTTGTGACCACAATTGCCTATCTGACATATGTTGCTTCAAGGTATTTTGCTTTGTGCCTTGATCTTGTCCCCACTGGTACAGACTTGGAGATTAGGACGTGTGATCCCTAAAGGCAAGAACATCTGCGGAAAACATCTGCTGAGCCCACTTTAGTGCTTATAGTTCTAGGCATATTTGCATTTTTATTGACATCTTTCCAATTTTCAAAGCTAAGCACATTCATTTGTGTGTATTATGTTATAATATATTTCAATATGTTCTTTTTTCCTCTTTTTATTACAACTTTGTTTTATTACAAAGTGACATCCTCAAAAAGATAAGGTATTAGCTTAATTTCACTTTTATTTGCTCATGTAGTGAAACTGATATCACTAAATATGAGCTGTAAATTATCAGAGAATAAATACAAGATATTTGTCTACACATCTGCTCAGACCAAGTGGATTGAATGTAAGATTTATGAATAGATACAGCTTTTTTACTCTTGAAAAGGAATTGTTGATTTTGTTCTAGCATCTTGTATTACTGTTGCAGCATTTTTAATGACAGATGATAATATTGAGGCTTATCCAATAATGTAATTTTTTTCAGCATTTTGTTGCATCGAAAAAAGGAAAACCTCACTCATTCATATACATGAACCTATCTTCATATACTAGGCTGATTTAGACACAAGTCTACTATAATACAAAGTGTAATAGTAATAATTGCACAACTACTGTATCAACCAGGGATTAGAAGAAAACAGTAACACACATAGAGTTAATGAAACACTATATACAGTGGGGAAAAAAGTATTTAGTCAGCCACAAATTGTGCAAGTTCTCCCACTTAAAAATATAAGAGAGGCCTGTAATTGACATCATAGGTAGACCTCAACTATGAGAGACAAAATGAGAAAACAAATCCAGAAAATCACATTGTCTGATTTTTAAAGAATTTATTTGCAAATTATGGTGGAAAGTAAGTTTTTGGTCAATAACAAAAGTTCATCTCAATACTTTGTTATATATCCTTTGTTGGCAATGACAGAGGTCAAATGTTTTCTGTAAGTCTTCACAAGGTTGGCACCAGGGGTGGACTGGGAACTTAAAGTGGCCCTGCAAAAATACTAAAAGTGGCCCATTTTGTAGTTGGGTCCAAATTGATGGAAGACATGTCAGCAATACCATATTGTGACACATTATACAACCACAACAGAGCCAAATACCACAGTCTATCACAAAATACTGACAGCAGCACAAAATACATCCCAAAAAACTTGCACTGGCCAGCCAAGAGAAGGGCCCAGACGGCCCCCTGGGCATCGGCCCACCGGGAAATTTCCCTGTAAGGTCTATGGCCAATCCGCCCCTGGTTGGCACACACTGTTACTGGTATGTTGTCCCATTCCTCCATGCAGATCTCCTCTAGAGCAGCGATGTTTTGGGGCTATCGCTGGGCAACATGGACTTTCAACTCCCTCCAAAGGTTTTCTATGGGGTTGAGATCTGGAGACTGGCTAGGCCACTCCATGACCTTGAAATGCTTCTTACGAAGCCACTCCTTCATTGCCCTGGAGGTGTGCTTGGGATCATAGTCATGCTGAAAGACCCAGCCACGTTTCATCTTCAATGCCCTTGCTGATGGAAGGAGGTTTGCACTCAAAGTCTCACAATAAATGGCCCCATTCATTCTTTCATGTACACGGATCAGTCGTCCTGGTCCCTTTGCAGAGAAACAGCCCCAAAGCATGATGTTGCCACCCCCCATGCTTCACAGTAGATATGGTGTTTTTTGGATACAACTCAGCATTCACTCTCCGCCAAACCTGACGAGTTGTGTTTCTACCAAACAGTTCTACTTTGGTTTCATCTGACAATCTCCCAATACTCTTCTGGAATATCCAAATGCTCTCTAGCAAACTTCAGACGGGCCCGGATATGTACTGGCTTAAGCAGGGGGACACGTCTGGCACTGCAGGATCTGAGTCCCTGGTGGCGTAGTGTGTTACTGACGGTAGCCTTTGTTATGTTGGTCCCAGCTTTCTGCAGGTCATTCACTAGGTCCCCCCGTATGGTTCTGGGATTTTGACCCCACGGGGTGAGATCTTGCATGGAGCCCCTGATGGAGGGAGATTATCAGTGGTCTGGTATGTCTTCCATTTTCTAATTATTGCTCCCATAGTTGATTTCTTCACATCAAGCTGCTTGCTTATTTCAGATTCAGTCTTCCCAGCCTGGTGCAGGTCTACAATTTTGTTTCTGATGTCCTTCGACAACTCTTTGGTCTTCACCATAGTGGAGTTTGGAGTGTGACTGTTTGAGGTTGTGGACAGGTGTCTTTTATACTGATAACAAGTTCAAACAGGTGTCATTACTACAGGTGAGTGGAGGACAGAGGAGCCTCTTAAAGAAGAAGTTACAGGTCTGTGAGAGCCAGAAATCTTTCTTGTTTGTAGGTGACCAAATACTTATTTTCCACCATAATTTGCAAATAAATTCAAAAATTTAAAAATCAGACAATGTGATTTTCTGGATTTGTTTTCTCATTTTGTCTCTTATAGTTGAGGTCTACCTATGATGTCAATTACAGGCCTCTCTCATCTATTTTAAGTGGGAGAACTTGCACAATTGGTGGCTGACTAAATACTTTTTTTTCCCACTGTATGTGCATTACATTTATTTTGACTTATTTTTATAGAAGTCAAATTCAATTAATGTTGTGGCCTACTGCTTCAATTTTTTTAGTTGTATGGTTCTACAAATAAATATAAAGATTTTTAAATAACTAGGAAACATGTATGAAGAGATAAAAGTAGGGCAGATTTACTAATACTAACATTTAAGTGTAAACTTAGGTTGTAAAACAGGTTTCTGATCTTGAAAAATCGCAAATTTTGGTGCTACACCAGAAAAGTGAACAGTTTTTACCTTTTATAAGTGTGAGTTTAGGCATTTATGCAAAATTTATGATATATTTATGCCTTTGGGCCACACCTGGGGCAAGGTTACATTTTTAGCCACATTTATGATTGCAACTTTTTGACAAAAAGTGGGAACAAAGTTGAAAGCGTACTCAAGTCCCTGGGTGGCGCATAACTTTATGTAACCATTGCAATAAATATGATTACACATTAGTTTGAGCCTTAGGTGTTTTTACATTTAACATATGGTGTTCAACATTTTTGAAAATCTGATGCAAAAAAAGCACAACCCATCATAACCACTTCCAAAAATTGAGAGCAAAAAGTTGCAAATCAGTACACTACAACCAATAGATGTGATCCAAGCCATACGAAGCAGAATTCTGACCCATTTGCTATAGTAAATCTGCCCCAGTTTTTTTTTTTTTTTGTACGGATGGAAGAAAACCAGAGTTCCTAGAGGAAACCATGCACAAAGGAAAAACAATCCAGATATTTCATTTGGTTTATCTGAACCCTGGACCCCAGAGCCGAAGTCGATTATGATTTTTTACAGTAATAGATTAAAAGCAACCGGCACATGCCTCAGCATTTACAGATGAGGGTTTCTCAACAAGAAATGTATCAGGTTATTGAAGATTCTAGCTTCTAAAAACCTAAAAGAGAACTGAAAAGGTGCATGTAATTGGTGACTGGTCAAGTCACTGAAGTGATTCTTCTACTATGTCAGTGTAAACTCATGGGAAACCTGTATCCATGCCACAAATAATTTTTAGATTTTCTAACCTTGCAATAAAAGTGTACCAGCATCAGAAATACGTGTGTATAAAATTTCAACATTATTTACATATTAAAAACTCATTATATAAGATTTATTATTTGTGAAAACAAAAAACAATCATAAACAAATGAAAACCTATTTTTCCTTCATACTTTAAATCAAAGTTTCACAGGATTGTAATAAATCATAATTTCTGATGCAATCTATTAACCTAGGTGAGCACATTTCCTACAGTAATACTTTTATTGTCAAGTTGGTGATCAGTGCATTAATCAGATGAAGGCTAAACAAATGTTGCATTGAATAGCAAGATAACTTGTTTTCCTGGCTGTATTACCATTTTGAAACAAAGTCTAAACATTTGCTTTAGGCACTTCATAAATCAAGTTCCATTTAATGTGATGTGTTTCCAGAATAACATGCATTGAACTATTGAACAAGCCATGTTCTGGTGTTCCGTTTGAGAAATTCTTTGTTGTCCTGGACATGCTGAAAGCTGGTAAATGTTCTGTTTATGAATACCAGACGAGAACCAACATGGTGGCTAATGACTAGTTTGAGCAAATTGAGCATTGGATCATTGAGCCGAAGTCGATTCATTCAAAAACTTCAGTTTTAATGCTTTCTCCGTACAGCATTAAAATGTATTGGCTCTGTGGGGCCAAACTTTGTTTCAGTCGAAATGGCACAAGACTTTTATTAATTAATTCGGTATTCATTTCTGCATCTTTAAAAACATTTAAAATCAGGAATACGAAGTCAGGTTTGGAGACAGCACTAAAACCAAAGTGAACAAATCGACTTCTGATCTCTGATCCTTAGCTTGTTTCACTCAACACTACTAATGATGCAACACACCAGGACATCTAGTGTCTGCATTATGCATGGTGTGCACGGCAGTCCTCCTGTGAACTTTGATGCAGCCATCGTTAATACTAAGTAGAGATAAGTGAATCTCTGAAAGGCCCCTTTGCTACCAGGGTAACGTTATTGTCAAAGCCCCTGGTACCTGCATCACCAGCCGAGACCTGGCCGGAGGATTCAGCAGCCGCAAGACGCGTGTGCTGCCTACAAGAAACAGCAGATCGCACCCTCCGTTTCAGAGAGAAACCACAGCCACAGCTGGAGCCTCTGATCCCTGGATTGCCACCACCACCTCATTCCTTTTACCTAGGTCAGCTGACTACCTCATCTTTCACTTTCCAGCCCACGGTGATCCAGTACAAGCTACCATAGAAAATGGCATCAGCAGCAGCCCCGGGAGCTGGCGGTTCTTCCTTGGGTGCAGCCTTGCCTGAACCACTGCAGCCAGAGATCCTTAACTCTGCTGAACTGGCAGGAGGATCTGGAAAGGTGAAGGCTCAAGTGGCAGCAACGCTCACCAGTGTGACCACCCGGTCAAGTCCCCATTCAAGCAGCAGAGGGCAGTGGAACTCAACAACTGCAGCCAGCGTGGCCTACAGGAGGCAGGAGCATCCTCTAATGTCGTTTAGCAGCAGTAGCAGCAAGGAGGACTTGGCTGCTTCTGTCTGGCTGACTTAAAGGACACCTCATGGTCTTGACTGGACCTATGGGAACCACAACATGGACTGCACTTGAGGGGTGAGAGCTAGTTGGCACTTGTTTTTATCTTGTTTTTATTGCCCCTGTTTGACTCTCACCCAGATGGACATGGGTTGTCAGGACCCCCCCCCCCCACATTCTGCAGAAAATTCCCAGTTGTGCCTAACCGTGCCTATTTTCCCTTTCCCTCCTTCTCAGGTTATTTGGGAGCCCCCTTTGGAAAAAGGGTTCTCTATTTGCTGCTATTTTATATTATCCGTGTGGATTACACATTACCTGTTTGGATTACAAAATTACCTCACGTGTGTTTCAATTGAATTTTGGACTATGTGTTCCAGTGTTTTATGCCAAGCAGCCAAGAAATGAGACTCAAACAAATATCTGAGCCTATTATGCTTGCAAATGTGAAATTGATTGCACTAAAATGTTTTTATAATTATGTCTTTGCAGTATTTTAGCAATAATGTTTTTACAGGTTCAGCAACGTTCAAGCACATTGTTTATATTCTTTTTCAGGTACTGCAATGTGTCCTATTATGCACTTATTGTATGGTGTTTTTGGTAAATTATGCACGTAGCCGGATAGCTAACACCTTACTTTTCTAGCTCATATGGACTGCCTCTGAGGACTGTACTCTGCGGCCTAGCCTCGTGCGTGCGTATGACGCAATCGCGAGACACTAGTACGCTAAGGATTCGTACGCACTTTGTATGCTAATGCTTACGTATTCAGTTTAGTAGCATACTTTTAATAACGGTTAGACTGTATGTTCGTAAATTGTGCAGGAATGTTTGGAGAACAACGATTATTTTTTAACGCAACTTCGACCGAATAAATTCGTATTATGAACCAATCTTGCCATAAATTCGTTCATTATTTGCCGAAGCGAAGTTTTGAAGATTTGCTCATCTCTAATACTAAGGCAGTGCCAACTTTCATCACTAAACATTACTGTTTGCCATTGATGGTGGAATCAGAGTTCATGTAAGGGCTGACGAGCACCTACTACCATAATGCACAGTATGAAGACACACAGGACCAGCACATATACCCTGCTGCAGAACCTAAAATAAAGGGTGCACCACCTTGGTTGTATGATCATTAACCACTAGCAGTTTATACTTAGTTAATCTGATTAAAAGGGATTGTCCAGCCTTTAATAAGTGATGGCCTATCTTTAAAGGGAACCTGTCATCTCCAAAACACCCCCTGAACTAGAGTAAGAGGTGTATAGTGTAAGTGATGCTGAATCCGAATATGTAAGTTTTATCTTCATACTCACTTCCATTCAGACGCTGTGCTCCCACAAGCCAGCAGTAAAATGCATTGAGAGGACTCTTCTTTGAGTCCTCTCCATTATGTGAGTGAGCACCGGAGTCCACTGAGTGCATTTTAATGCAGGTTTGTGGAAGCACAACATCAGAATGGAAGCGAGTATGAAGATAAAAATTACATAACCAGACTCAACGTGACTTACACTATACACCGCCTACTCTAGTTTGGAGGGTGTTTCAGAGCTGACAGATTCCCTTTAAGTTTTTTTTATGTTTTAAGTTTTTTTCAGTAGTATATTAGATGTGACATAACATTGTAAAGCCCCATTGTTGTTTTTTTTAACGTTGGTTAATCTTATGGCAGATATGTCATAACTTTAACAGCTTAAAGGGGTTGTGCTATGAATAGAGATGAGCAAATCATTCAAAAAATTATTCGCCGAACATTCCTAAGTTTTCCTAAGATTCATATATTCGACGAATAAATTAGTTGTATTTGCGTACAAAATATACGTTATTATGTGCTATTAGCAAACATTCGCGCACTAATAACGAACGTTCATTTAAAAAATGTACGCAACTTCTTAGAAGACGTACGCATGAGCGTACAAATAGCTTACGAATCCTCAGCGTACTATTGTCTACGCAATTACATAATACCCAGGCATGTACGACGAGAGGCCGCGGCATAAAGAGGTGATCCAGCAGGTGATCCGAGGCTTGCTCCATCGTTTCGACAACTTGCGGACCCCGGGCCAGATCCAGCGTAAATGGTCAGATCTGAAATCGCCCTCAGAGGCAGTATGTATATTTGAGGTAGAACAAGTAAGGTGCTGTCTATCCAGCTAAGTGCATAGTACAAACATCCACCATACAATAAAGTGAATATGAGGACACATTGCGGTACCTATAAAGAAATACACACAATGGGCAACATACTTGAAAACGTTGCTGAAAGGTAAAAACATTAGTGCAAACAATCCAGTGCAAACAATATAGTGCAAATACATTATAGGTATAATGTAAACATTTTGTCACGATACTGGTGGTTAGTAGCTGGAGTCCAATAGCAGGGACTAGGTAGAACACTGGAAGCGGCAGGTAAGCTGGCAAGCTGGCACTTGTAGTTCCACAGAAGCTGCAGACAATAGGCAGGTAGCAGACGGGTGTGCGGGGTAAAGCACAGGAGGAAGGAACGATCCGGAATAGAGACGGTTCCAGCGAGAGAACTGCAAGCAGGAGCTTTACACGATACTCAAGCAAGTGTTTGATCAGGCAGGATATTTAAGACAAACAGGAAGTAAGGTAGCAGCTGGTTTGAAGCATGCTCCACCATCTTGGCTGAGGGCAACTTATGGGCAAGGAAAACTAAACAGCAGGTATCCAGGGTTCTCCTGACACATTTTAAATATCACCTACCTACAGTAGTATGCTCACGGACACGCTTAAGTCTCTTTTCTTCTGACGCTTGTCATACAACTGGAACAGATTCCCATTTGTAATCCACATAGGTAAAATTGTAATCCAAATGGGTAAAAAAATAGGAGCAATGGTTCCTTGAAAAACACTCTTTCAAGGGGCTCCCCAATAACCTGAAAAGGGGGACAAAAGGGATGAGGCGCACATATGCGCAACTTGGTTAAAACTTTTTTTTTTCTATGGGGGGAGTCCTGACAATCCATGTCCATCTGGGTGAGGACAAATGTAGGGCAACAAAAATAAAAACAAACGCCAACTAGTGCTCACCCTTCAGGTTAAGTCCACGTTGTGGCTCCCATAAAAGCTACAGGATCCGATTCCTTACTTAAGGGCCAGCAGGTCCTCTTCACTGCTGCTGGAGCTAAAAGACATGAGAGGGCGCTCCTGCCTCATGAAAGCGACACTGGCTGTGGCAGCAGACCCCCACGACCTCTCAGGGATGGTCTTGGTAGTGACCGGGTGGTCACACTGGCAAGGGCCGTGGCAACTTGGGCCTTGCCCATTACCTTGTAGTGGCCAGATCTTCCCACTGGCATACAAGGTGACAGAATCTCCGGCTGTAAGGGCTCTGGTAATGGTCTTCCGCGAGCGGCGGACTGTGCAGCTTGCACCTGCCATGGCAGTTGGTATTGTACCACCGATGGCTGGTACACAAAACTGTTGGTGGTCATCTATCCCACATGAAGGATCGTCGGCAGTGGCAAATCTGGTATCAGGGGTTCCAGCTGAGCTTGGGATTTCTCCTCAGATCGCAGAGTCCCATCATTGGTCTCAAGGGAACACCGAGCCTCTTCTGCGACCTGGGCCTCCTCAGTCTAGTCTTCCGGGGGAGCTGCAGGAGTAGCTGGTCGCTTAAGGAGTTTCACCCCAGTAGCAAAGGGGTCTTGGAGGCTCTTCATGGGGGTATACTCCACGTAATCCCTTGCATGGAGATTGTGGCGGACAGGCGGAAGATATGGCCGCTTTACAGAACGGCGGTTTACGTATAATTCTTCTGCCGTCTCCTCATCGCCGATAAAACCTACTCCTCGTTCCACAATGAACCAAATAACAGTACTCCTTCGGTGCACCAGCTTAGGGTCACCGGACCGTGGGTGCTCCAAAACCTGCACAACCCACTCCTCTACCAACTTTTTGTATTCCCAGAGGGTCAAGGCGTTCCAGGTGACAGCCTCGGGGACCATTGAATTTTGCCAAAGGGAGTAGTCCTTCCGCGGCGGAGCGGGAACTCCTGCCGCCTCCGCCATGTCAGCCAGCAGAGTGAACACCTCAGCGGGCACCTCACCCAACTTCTTAGGCTGCCGGACATATTGAGAGACGTAGATCTCCTCCAGTTCCTTCTCCTCATAGGGGTCGGTGCCCCACACCATGCCTCCCCAGTCAGGGCCTCATTGTGTCGCCATCTTAATTTCCTGAGTTGCCTCGTCTTCCTCGCGCGCTGGAGAAGGGGGCGGAGCTACCAGGGAGGAGTCTGCATCGCTAATGAATTGAATTCGTACGCAACAGCGTATAGAGTAACTTATACGTAGCAATAGCGTATAATTTATAGGACAAACTAGGTAGCAAATGCGTACAAAGCCGAAGCGAATCACCTAATATTCAGATTCGCTTCGCAGCTAAAAATTCCCAAGATTCGATACGAATCAACGATTCGACAAATCAATGCGTTCATCTCTATCTATGAACAGTATTCTACATTTTTCAAAACAGCACCAGAATCTGAATATTTGTCACCAGCTATATCTTATATTAGCAGCTGTGACCTTTACAGGAATAGGGTTACAGGAGAAAGGACAAAGCCCCTGAGAAAGGACATGCCCCCTGATCTGCCAGCCTGAAGAAAATCTGGCAGAACAATTGGGGCAATGAATAGGGGTATCTTTGGTTCTGTGAGAGGTACAGGGCTGGGTCTAGCTTTGTTAAAGTGATTGTCATATACTATATGATGTCTGATTATTATTTTTTTGCATCAATCATGACACAACCCCATTATCCCTTTCCGGACCTCCACTGTACATGTACGGATGAAGTCCAGTCTTTAAATAGCAGAGACTAGGGCTAATGTCTGTGATTGGTGATAACATTGATTGCAGAATCTTAACCCACTAAGATGCCATGATCAAATATGAACAGCTTCCCCATATAGTGATTGGGGGAACAGTCCATGCATTCTGATGCACTGGGTCTCTGTAATTAAGAAAGTAAAAAATATAAAAATAAATTATATAATTTATATATAAATATATAATTATATGCCTTTTAGCGAACATTCGTGCACTAATAACGAACATTCAGGTAAAAAAGGTACACAACCTCCGTACAAACTGCGCACGAATCCTCAGCGTACTATTGTCTAGCGATTACGTAATACTCATGCACGCACGAGTTGAGAGGCTGCGGCGTGCACTCCTCAGAGGCAGAGCAAAATTTTACAAATGGCATCCAGGCGATCATCAGCATTTAGCTCTGCAGAGCTGAAATACATGATCCGGTTGATATACCAGCAGGATTACGATGGCACACACCGCTATCCGAACCAGCATAAAAAAGAGGTGATGTAGCAGGTGATCCGAGGCTTGTGTCATCGTTTCGACACCATGCGCACCCCGGGCCAGATCCAGCGGAAATGGTCCGATCTGAAATTCAAGTGCCCAGAGCGGCTTAATGAGATCCACGCAGAGATACGGCAGGGTGAGTATTGCGAATACTATTAGTAGATGCTCCTGCTACAAGTCCTTTGGAACTGCTGCCCTGTGCCACCTTCTCCTTTTTTTAGAGCTCAAGGTCTGGCTGGAACTGGACCCCTTTTGCTTATCCATTCCCGACATTTATCAATTCACTCCGAGGCCCTGCAGCTGGTCTTTGTCCCTGTATCTCCCTGTCTCTTCCTATCTCTCCCTCCCTGCCTGATTAATTACTAGCCCTGAACTGGCCCTGCACTGGCCCTGCAGTATCCCTGATATGTGTAATATGGATTCCCAGAGCAATTACACCCCAATTTTCACAAAACAGGTCTCTATCCCTACACTATCTTTCCCTCCTTGCAGCAGCTCTCCCTGACTCAGACTGAGCCGGGTCACATGTCACCGGGTGCTATATAGCACCCGATGACACTTTCCCGGCCAGCCAATCACTGTAATGCCAGTAGCTAACATTGCTACGGCATTACAGTGAATGCCAGTACCTCCCTGCATGCTAATTGGCTGCGTAGCAGCCAAGAAACGTGTGGGGAAGGGACTCAAGCATGGCGCTTGAGCACACGCGGTGTTCGGCCGAACACTGCAATGTGCCGAGCATCGCCACACTCGGCTGAATATAGTGTTTGGGTGAGCATGATCGCCCAACACTAATCAGTATGTGTAAACCAAAAACAAGAGTGAATCCATGTCATCTGTGTTTTGAACCCACTCCTTTTGGCTTACAAATTCTGATCAAATACTGGCCCAATACTGACCATCTAAAAGAGGCCATAAAGATTCTCAAAATGCAGGGTCCTTTTGTTCTGTTCTTCTGACAGTTTAGAAGAAAATAAACTATGATGTCAACACAGACATACAGGGACAATGGTGGCCCCATAACAGAGTGGTCTGGGGGCCAACAGCAGTGGCAGTAACAAGGACAATAGTTGCCCCATGATACAGTGGGAAGGAGAAGCAACAGTAGTGGCATACAGCACAAGATGGTGACAGATCACAGTAGTAGCAGAACCCAACAACAGGGTAATAGCAAACCCCAGTGGTAAATATCAGTAGGTCAAGAAGTCCCTTTGTAGGAATGGCAGTAGAGACAGCAGGTGGGTAGCATCAGGTGGGTAGCAGCATCAGAATGGTGGCATCAGTTCTCGTCAGGAAGTAACAGCCCATTTTGCACAATATTTCAGTGTGCCAGCACACTACAGTATGATCATTAGTAATCTGTTCTATTGCATCAGGTCTATCTATATGAAGGTTAATCTCTCAACATTTTGGGAGAAAAGGTAAGTTCTCTTAGGGGTAACTACGTCCCCTGCAGCACTGAAAACCTGCTCTGATGCCACACTACTTGCCAGGCAGGAAAGAATTCAAATGCCAAATTCAGCCAGTTGAAGCCACAATTCAAGTGTGCATGCTCAGTAGTCCAGAATATGTCACCTCCTGCTGCATGTTCTGCTGCTGTTGGGTGGTCTCTTCAGTAGGCGGCTGAAGAAAACTGCTCATTATGGACTCCAGACTGAAGTTGCTGCATATGAGGCCGGTGATAATCCTGCAATCTCCCCCATCAGCGATGACAGTGGACCATGAGGAGAGAGGGTCCCCCTGGTCAGACAGGAGATGGTGCTTGTAGGCAGCAACCAACCAACTACACAGCAAGTTCCATTTTTGTATCCCTCTCAGAAGGTCTAAAAATGGCACTATTTGTCTAACAAATTGGATAGCCAGTAGCCATCCCTATGCTGACAATGCAGCTGTCACTACACAAACATGACAGCATGCATCTGGCCATTTGCGCAAGGGAATCGGAGGGACTCCCTAGCCTCCATCTTCACTGCATACTGCCACAGCCATCTGTGTCGTTGCTCCTTCTGCTACTCTCCTGTCACTTGGGCAGATAAACCACCAAGTTGTGTACAGAATTACTGGACATTTATGTCCTCTTTCTTGTCCTCATCTGCCTCAGGGTTCAGGTGGCTATGAGATTTAGTTGCCTCATGTTCTAACCACATTTACCCAGTGGGCAGTGAACGAGATATATTTTCAACTCCATAATTCAGGGCTGGCATGAACTCTACCAGACACAGAGAGGCCCAAGGACTGGCCCACCTTCTGCTCAACGTATATATATGCAAGGCTATTACAGCTTTTTTGCAAAAGAAATGTTGGCTTGGGACTATCCATCTTGGCTGGGCACAAGCCATCAGTTGTCTTAAAATGTGCAGAGTCAAGTACATGGAAAGGGAGGGACTGTAGTACCAGCAACTTGGCCAGGTGCACGTTGAGCTTCCGCGCCTTTGGATGAGTTTGCGTATACGGTTGTCTTTAACCCCTTCCCGACCAGCGCCGTACATGTACGGCGCTGCGGGAAGTGACTTCCCGACCAGCGCCGTAGTGCTACGGCGCGCTGATCGGGCGGGTGCAGGAGCTGCGCCCGCCCGATTAGCGGCGGGGGTCCGGCTGTGCCCAGTAGCCGGACCCCTGATGTATGCACCAGCATCGGTGAAAACACCGATGCCGGTGCATTAACCCTTCATGTGCCGCGGTCAGCGCTGACCGCGGCACATGCGGTGGGAAGGGGTTGCCATCGGGTCCCCGCGCTGCTGTGACGGGGACCCGATGGCTGAGATAGCAGCCGGATGCCTTCCTTAGGCATCCGGCTGCTATCTACGGAAGCCTGTGAGATCCAGCCCCCTGGATCTCACAGGCAGTGTGCTGGAAGTGTATTACATTGAGTAATACACTTCCAGCCAATGCATTACAATACAGAAGTATTGTAATGCATTGTAAGGGGATCAGACCCCCAAAAGTGAAAAAAAAGTGTAAAATAAGAAAGTTAAAAAAAGTGAAAAAAATAAAGTTTTACAAAAAAAAAAGTTTCAAGTTTCCCCCCCCCAAAAAAACGTCATTTTTACAAAATAATATAAAAAAAATTGTAAAAAATAGTGAAAAAAAAAAATAGACATATTAGGTATCTCCGCGTCCGTATCGACCGGCTCTATAAAAATAGCACATGATCCACCCCGTCAGGTGCACGCAGTAAAAAAAAAAAAAAAAAAAAACTGTGCCAAAACAGACATTTTTGGGTCACCTTGCCTTACAAAAAGTGAATAGCAGGTGATCAAAAAAGCGTATGTACCCCAAAATGGTACCAATCAAACCGTCATCTTGTCCCGCAAAAAATGAGACCCTACCTAAGACAATCGCCTGAAAAATAAAAAAAATATGGCTCTCAGAAAAATGGCAACACAAAAAGTATTTTATTTTGTTAAAAAATAAATCTAATGTGTAAAACTATCCAAAAATAAAAAAGTTAGACATATTGGGTATCGCCACGTCCGTAACAACCTGCTCTATAAAAATATTGCATGAGATGGCCCCCCAGGCGAATGCTGTAAAAATTTTTTTTAAAAAACTAAGCCAAAACAGACATTTTTTTCCTTTTTGTCTCACAAAAAGTGTAATAGCAGGCGATCAAAATGGCGTATTTACCCCAAAATGGTACCAATCAAACCGTCATCTTGTCCTGCAAAAACGATACCCTACCTGAGACAATCGCCTGAAAACTGAAAAAAATATGGCTCTTTGAAAAGGGCAACACAAAATAAAGATTTTATTCTGTTCAAAAAATAAATCTAATGTGTAAAACTATCCAAAAATAAAAAAGTTAGACATATTGGGTATTGCCGCGTCCGTAACAACCTGCTCTATAAAAATATTGCATGAGATGGCCCTCCAGGCGAATGCTGTAAAAAAATTTTTAAAAAAACTAAGCCAAAACAGACATTTTTTTCCTTTTTGTCTCACAAAAAGTATAATAGCAGGCGATCAAAAAGGAGTATTTACCCCAAAATGGTACCAATCAAACCGTTATCTTGTCCTGAAAAAACGATACCCTACCTGAGGCAATCGCCTGAAAACTGAAAAAAATATGGCTCTTTGAAAGTGGCAACACAAAATAAAGATTTTATTCTGTTCAAAAAATAAATCTAATGTGTAAAACTATCCAAAATAAAAAAGTTAGACATATTGGGTATCATCGTGTCCATAACAACCTGCTCTATAAAAATATTACATGAGATGGCCCCCCGGGTGAATGCTGCCAAAAAAAAAAAAAAAAAAAACTATGCCCAAAACAACCATTTTTTTTCCCTCTTGCCTCACAAAAAGTGTAATAGCAGGCGATCAAAAAGGTGTATTTACCCCAAAATGGTACCAATCAAACCGTCATCTTGTCCTGCAAAAACGGTACCCTACCTGAGACAATCGCCTGAAAACTGAAAAAAATATGGCTCTTTGAAAATGGCAACACAAAAAAAGATTTTATTCTGTTCTAAAATGCATCTAATGTGTAAAACTTTCCAAAAATAAAAAAGTTAGACATATTGGGTATCGTCGCGTCGTAACAACCTGCTCTATAAAAATATTTCAGAGATAGCCCCCCAGGTGAATGTTGTAAAAAATTTTTTTTAAAAAACCATGCCAAAACTGCTATTTTTTTCACCTTGACTCACAAAAACTGTAATACAAAGCGATCCAAAAGTCTTATGTACCCCAAAATGGTACCAATCAAACCGTCATCTCGTCCCGCAAAAAATGAGCCCCCACATAAGACAATAACTCAAAAAGTTAAAAATCAACGGCACCCGCAAACCAATCCATCAAAATCTGTTCTGCCAAAATCCATATGGCGCTCCTTCTGTTTTGAGTCCTGCCATGTGCCCCCCACAGCAGTTTGCCACCACATATGGGTGTTGCCGTATTCAGGAGAAAATGGGTAACAAATTATGGGGTGCTTTTCTCCTGTTACCCCTTGTGAAAATGAAAAATTTGGGGCTAAAGCAACATTTTATTGGAAGAAATGAAACTTTTCATTTTCACAGCCTGGTGTTTCCAAATTCCGTAAAACGCTTAGGGGGTCAAAGTGGCCAGAACCCCCCTTAATATATTCTTTGAAGGGTGTAGTTTCCAAAATGGGGTCACTTTTCAGGGTTTCCACTGAAGGGGTACGTCAGGGTCTCTCAATTACAAAATGGTGCCTAAAAACTATTCTAGCAAAATCTGCCTCCAAATCCGTATGGCGCTGCTTTCCTTCTGACCACTGCCACAAACCCATAGAGACGTTTACCACTACATATGGGGTATTTCTGTAAACTGCAGAATCAGAGTAATGAGTATTGAGGTTTAGTTTGCTGTTAACCCTTGCTGTATTGCAAGAAAAAAATATTAACATGAATAATCTACCAAAAAAGTGAAATTTTGAAAATTTCACCTCCATTTTCCTTTAATTCTTGTGGAACACCTGAAGGCGTTAACAAAGTTTGTAACAGCAGTTTTTTATAACTTGAGGGGTGTAGTTTCTAAAATGGGGTCATTTATGGGGGGTTTCATTATGTAAGCCCCTCAAAATCACTTTATATCTGAATGGTGTTTTAAAAAAATGGTTTTGGAAAATTTGGTGAAAATTTGAAAAATGGCTTCTAAACTTCTAAGCCCTCTAACGTCCTAAAAAAGTAAAATACATTTACAAAATGATGCCAACATAAAGTAGACATAAGGGGAATGTAAAATAATAACTATTTTTGGAGGTATTACTGTGTATTTTGAAAGTAGAGAAATTGAAATTTGGAAATTTGGAAATTTTTCCAAATTTTTGGTAAATTTGGGATTTTTTCATAAATAAGGGTGAAATATATTGACTCAAATTTATGACTGTCATGAAGTACGATGTGTCACAAGAAAACAATCTCAGAATGGCCTAGATAAGTAAAAGCGTTCCAAAGTTATTACCACATAAAGTGACACATGTCAGATTTGCAAAAAATGGCCCGGTCAGGAAGGTGAAAACAGGCCCGGGGTTGAAGGGGTTAAGCAATAGCCTCGATGATCGATTGCTGTCGAAACAAGTGACAAGGAGTTGGAGGAGCATCAGGACCTATAGACAATGTTGAAGTTGATGGGAAGAAACAACAGCTTCTTTCTGCTGATGTTGGTGAGCCCTTACTGCGGCAGAGGGAGTGCAGGCTGGCAGCAGATGCAGCGGTTGCTACATTAGGCTGTAATACTAAATGAGTGGCATAGTTTTCCCCACACCACCTTATGGTGACCCTCCATGTGTTGACGCAGGGCCGTTGTGCCAACATCAGCGCCCTGGCCGCAACTCAGCTTCTGCCCACATATGCTGCATACCACCACACTAATGTCCCCCAGTGACATTAATGTCCCCCTTTCTAAAAAATTCCCACACTGCCAAGTATGGCATTTTCCCTGAACAACTGCGTGATGTCAGCCTGTCACTGCTTATATGAACCCCTACACTGCTAGTGTGTTCCTCACAGGCAGTCTCCTGAGTAACTGACAATGCACC
>ONZH01014170.1:0-32923 GCA_900303285.1 Rhinella marina | reverse complement strand
GGTAAAGCACCTTAAATTTTACACTGACACAGCATGGCGGTGAACCAGAGTGACCAAGTTACACTCAGGTAGAAGGTGAAGCACCTTAAATTTTACACTGGCACAGCATGGCGGTGAACCCAGAGTGACCAAGTTACACTCAGGTAGCAGGTGAAGCACATAAAATTTTACACTGACACAGCATGGCGGTGAATCCAGAGTGACCAAGTTTGTTGAGGTAGCAGGTAAAGCACATAAAATTTTACACTGACACAGCATGGCGGTGAACCCAGAGTGACCAAGTTACACTCAGAGAGAAGGTGAAGCACCTTAAATTTTACACTGACACAGCATGGCGGTGAACCCAGAGTGACCAAGTTACACTCAGGTAGCAGGTGAAGCACATAAAATTTTACACTGACACAGCATGGCGGTGAACCCAGAGTGACCAAGTTACACTCAGGTAGCAGGTGAAGAACATAAAATTTTACACTGACACAGCATGGCTGTGAACCCAGAGTGACCAAGTTACACTCAGGTAGCAGGTGAAGAACATACAATTTTACACTGACACAGCATGGCTGTGAACCCAGAGTGACTAAGTTACACTCAGGTAGCAGGTGAAGCACATAAAATTTTACACTGACACAGCATGGTGGTGTACCCAGAGTGAACAAGTTACACTCAGGTAGCAGGTGAAGCACATAAAATTTTACACTGACACAGCATGGCGGTGACACCACCAATGCCTTGGTCAGACTAAGATTGCAGTCAAATGGCTGTAGGTGAGCCTCCAAAAAATTTGTTTTGGATTGTCTGAAGTTGACCCTCCTAAAAAATAGTTTTGGAGTGTCTGTAGTTGACCCTGCTGTAAAATTGTTTTGGAGTGTCTGTAGTTGACCCTCCTGTAAAATTGTTTTGGAGTGTCTGTAGTTGACGCTCCTAAAAAATTTATTGGAGGAGGGCCTGTAGGTGGCCCATAAACATTGTTTGTAAAGAGCGCAAGTTGGCTCTCAGAAACATTGCCTGTTGGCTCAGCGTTTGTGTGCGAAGGGGAGGAGGAGGAGAGGATACATAAAGAATCTTCATGTTGAGCTGCTTTCCCCCGGTGGAGATTTGCATTCCGGTGAAATCCAGGCTTTATTCATTTCAATAATCGTCAGCCTGTCAGTGCTGTCAGTTGACAGGCGTGTACGCTTATCAGTGATGATGCCACCAGCTGCACTGAAGACCCGCTCTGACAGCACGCTAGCGGCAGGGCAGGCCAGCACCTCCAAGGCGTAAAGCGCCAGTTCGGGCAACGTGTCCAGCTTTGAAACCCAGTAGTTGTATGGAGCAGAGTGATCATGCAGGACGTTGGTATGGTCAGCTAGGTACTCCCTCACCATCTTTCTGAACAGCTTCCCCGTACTGGGGGATGGCTGACATAGTCTTGCTGGGGTGCCATAAAACTGGCAAAGGCCTTGGAGAGTGTTCCCCTGCCAGTGCTTGACAAGCTGCCTGCTCCCCTCCTCTCACCCGCTAGTTGGCCCACAGAACTACGTCCTCTGCCGCTAGCGGTGTCAGATGGGAAGGCTAGTTCAGCTTGTGCACCAGGGACTGTTGATATTGATTCACTCTCATACTCCTTTCCTCTATAGGAATGAGAGTGGAAAAGTTCTGCTTGTACCTGGGGTCCAGGAGGGTAAACACCCAGTAATCGGTGTTGTCAAAAATGCTTCTAACGCGAGGGTCACGGGAAAGGCAGCCTAACATGAAGTCAGCCATGTGCGCAAGAGTCCCAACATGCAAGAATTCCCTTTCCTCAATAGGCTGACTCTCCATTTCCTCCTCCTCCAACTCCTCCTCTTCAGCCCATACACGCTCAACAGATAAGAAGGAATGAGCATAGGTACCCTTTTCAGTCTCGCCAACAGTCTCCTTCTCTTCCTCCTCTTCCTCCTCATCCTCCTCCTCCAATACGCGCTGAGAAACAGACCTAAGGGTGCTCTGGCTATCAAGCAACTTATCTTCTTCCCCCATCTCCTGTGACAAGCACAAAGCCTCTGACTTCATGCTGAGCAGTGAGTTTTTCAGCAGAGAAAGCAGTGGGATGGTGACGCTGATAATGGCGGTATCGCCGCTCACCAACTGTGTTGACTTCTCAAAGTTGCTTAACACCTGACAGATATCAGACATCCACATCCACTCCTCATTGTAGACTTGAAGAAGCTGACTAACCTGACTACCAGTTCTCGTGGAAGTTGTCATCTGGCAGTCTACAATCGCTCTGCGCTGCTGGTAAACCCTGGCTAACATGTGTAATGTGGAATTCCATTGTGTGGGCACGACGCACAACAGTCGGTGAGCAGTCAGTTGTAAGCGCCGCTGCACTGCCCTGAGAGTGACAGCATCTGTGGTTGAATTGCGGAAATGCGCCCAGATGCGTCGCACCTTGGTGTGCAAATCAGACAAATTGGGGTAGGTCTTGAGAAACCACTGAACCACAAGATTGAACACGTGGGCAAGGCAGGTTTTATATGCAGTGTTTATATGGGTTGTTGTTACTTTGGGAAATAGTATTGGTGTATAATGACACATGTGTGAGCCTGCCAAGTTGCAGAGCTGCCACCAGGTTACGCCCGTTGTCACACACAACCATGCCTGGTTTGAGTTTCAGCGGCACCAGCCAAAGATCGGTCTGCGCCGTGATGCCCTGTAACAGCTCTTGTGCCTCTTGTCACCTAAGCTCAGCAATTTCAGCACCGCCTGTTGGCGCTTACCCACGGCAGTGCTGCTGCGCCTAGAGCTACCGACTGAAGGCGCCGTGCTCACAGATTGTATTTGAGAGTAGGAGGAGGGGTTGGGGGAAGAGGCATAATAAGTCTGAGAAACCGTGACCGAGGTAGGCCCCGCAATCCTCGGTGTGGGCATTACATGAGCGGCCCCAGGGTCAGACTCGGTCCCAGCCTCCACCAAGTTAACCCAATGTGCCGTCAGGGAGATATAGTGTGCCTGCCCGCCAGCACTTGTCCACGTGTCCATGGTTAGGTGGACCTTCTCAGTAACCGCGTTGGTCAGGGCACAGATGATGTTCTCTGACACGTGCTGGTGTAGGGGTGGGACGGCACATCGGGAAAAATAGTGACTGCTGGGGACCAAGTACCGAGGGACAGCCACCGCCATCAGGTTGCGGAAAGCCTCATTTTCTACCAGTCTATAGTGCAGCATCTCCAGGCTCAGCAGTTTGAAAATGTGGACGTTTAGGGCTTGTGCATGTGGGTGGGTGGAATTGTATTTGCGTTTGCGCTCCAATGTCTGATGCAAAGACAGCTGAAGGCTGCGCTGGGACACATTGGTGTAGGGTGTGGAGGATCGTGGAGGTGAAGGGGTGGTTGTAGGGCGGAGGCTCTCGTGCCGGGGTCCTGGGCGGGGGGGTTGACTCGCAAAGCCAGCATGTGACACAGGGAAGGAGCAGTGGTGTGATCCGCAGGAGGTGAACGGCCTTGGTTCCATTGAGTCATGTGTTTAGCACTCATATGCCTGCGCATGCTGGTAGTGGTTAGGCTGGTAGTGGTGGCTCCCCTGCTGATCCTGGTGTGGCACAGGTTGCACACCACAGTCCGTCGGTCATCCTCACTTTCTTTAAAGAACCTCCAGACTTGCGAACATCTAGGCCTCGGCACGGGAGCTTCACTCCGTGAAACAGTTGCTGATCTACTTGCTCTGGCCCTGCTTCTCCCTCTGGCCACCCCACTGCCTCTTCCAACCTGTTCTGGTGCTGCACTTGCCTCCCCCTCAGAAGCACTGTCTTGAGTTGGATTACCAACCCAGCTCGGGTCAGTCACCTCATCATCCACCTGCTCTTCCTCCAATTCCACACTCTGCTCCCCCCTGGGACTTAATGCCCTGACAACAACGTCAATGTCTGACAACCATGTCTCATCATCATCCGACACCTGACGCACTACTTGCAGTCCACACTCTCATCACCCACAGACTGCGAAAGTTCTAAATTTTGGGCATCAGGACAGAGCAACTGCTCAGGTTGCTGTTGAGCAGTGGTTTGTGTCTCTGGGTAGGGTCCTGAAAAGAGTTTCTGTGAGTATGCCGTATCTGAATCCATATTTTCCATGGTGGGGGCAGGCTGGGGGGAAGGAGGCTGAGCTGGAGGAGCCAGAGGTCTACTCCCTTGGCTAGCCTGGGTGGACTGCGTGGAAGACTGGGTGGTGGATAAATTACTGGACGCATTATCCGCTATCCACGTCATCACCTGTACGCACTGTTGTGGTTTCAATAGTGGTGTACCACGTGACCCTGTAAGTTGCAAGATAAATCTAGAGAGCGAAAATCTGCGGCGTTTCACTGCTCCCTCATCAGTAGGTACTGTGTCACCCTGCCCAGGACCACGGCCTCTGCCCCCCTACATCACTTGGACGCCCACGTCCTTGTCCTCGACCCTTAGCCGTTGGGTTCAACATTTTGTGTAATCACTAAACTGTAGAATTAATAGCTGAGGCCAAAAACGTTTTCTCTAGACTGCTGCTAGTGTAACACACACCACAGAATTTGTCACTGGACTGTATTAAATGTATCTGAGAGAAAAAACGTATTCTCTAGACTACCGCTAGTTTACCGCACACCACACAATTTTTCACTGCACTGTAGGATATATGAATGAGAGAAAAAACATATATTTTGTAGACTCTGGCTAGTGTGCAGCACACAACAGAATTTTTCACTGCACTGTATAATATATAACTGAGAGAAAAAACGTAGTATTTAGACGGCGGCTATTGTACCGCAAACCACTCAATTTTTCACTGCACTGTATGATATATAACTGAGAGAAAAAACGTATATTTTCTACACTCCGGCTAGTGTGCAGCACACGACAAAATTTTGCACTGCACTGTAGGATGTATGAATGAGAGAAAAAAACGTATATTTTGTATACAGCTAGTGTAACGCACACCACACAATTTTTCACTGGACTGTAGTATATATAAAAGTGATAGAAAAAAACATTTTTTCTAGACATTTTTGGGTGGTTCAGCTGCTATCTTAGTCTAACCAAGCCACTCTGGGGTTCACCGCCAAGCTGTAAACTGCAATCTCAGTCTTAACAAGTCATCCTGGGGTTCAACCCCGTGCAGAGCTTTGGTCCCCTGCAAAAAATGCTCGAGTCTCCCATTGACTTCATTGACTTCAATGGGGTTCATTATTCAAAATGAGCACCCAAGCATCGGGAAAAATTCGACTCGAATAACGAGCACCCGAGCATTTTAGTGCTCACTCATCTCTAGTTATAACGAAATATAATGGAATTCTAGGACGGAATGCAAAACGGAAGCCTGTACGGTCTTAAAAGACCAGGGGCCCAAGCCACAATGCATATGGTTTCAGTTGATGCCCCCCAGCCTCACTAGCACTAAAGACATTTTACTTGCTTTACTTGCTGCATAGACACTATCAGCCATACAGGACTATACAGCAGCACATACCTCTCACATCCAGAGCCTCCCAGGTGACGTCTCCTCCTGATGTAGACATTTTCTTTCATCTTCTCCATTCGGTCCAGACAACTTCTTTCAGTCACATCTATCTATCTATCTATCTATCTATCTATCTATCTATCTATCTATCTATCTATCTATGTCTATGTCTTCTGTCTATGACATCTATGAGATAATGTATGTGGAGGCACTAACAGGGCGTTCTTACTGTTTAGGGGCACTTAGTGGGCAAAACTAAGGAAGGACACTATGGATCCCTCCTTGGGCTTTTCAAAAGTAGGAAAGTGTATACTCCCCTCAGCACTGACGCCATTCAGAAAGTATTGTGATATAGGTGTACACTAGAGATGAGCGAATCATGCAAAATTTTATTAGCCGAACATTCGCCGAACTTTTCCTAAGATTCGTATATTCGACAAATGGATTCGTTGAATTTGTGTACAAAATGTACGTAATGGTATGCCTTTTAGCGAACATTTGCGCACTAATAACAAACGTTCAGGTAAAAAGGTATGCAACCTCTTTGAACACGTACGCATAAGCGTACAAATTACGTACGAAAATTATGGGCTTTGCTGGAGAGGAATGGTGGAGCAGGAGGAACGCTCTGAGTCTGAAACCTGGCTTCATATGGATACTGTATCAGCAGATGACAGCAGATCATCTGGCTGAAACTGAGATGAGCGTGCCATCCATTCCACTACCTCATCCACTTTCTCCTCCACTACACTTTTGCGCCTTGGTGGGTTAGCCTGGTGGAAAAGCAACCAAGTATTGCAAATACTACTATTAGATGCTCCGGCTACAGGTCCTTTGGCACTTCTGCCCTGTGCCACCTTCTCCTTTTTTTAGAGCTCGAGGTCTGGCTGGAACTGGACCCCTTTTGCTTATCCATTCCAAACATTTTTCAATTCACTCTGTGGCCCTGCAGCTGGTCTTTGTACCTGTATCTCCCTGTCTCTCCCTATCTCTCCCTGTCTCTCTCTCCCTGCCTGATTAATTTCTAGCCCTGAACTGGCCCTGCACTTACCCTGCAGTATCCCTGATATGTGTATTATGGATTGCCAGAGCAATTACACCCCAATTTTCACAAAACAGGTCTCAGAGTATCAGAACTTCAAACACAGTGCTTCTGCTCATCTCAGCAGTCGCAGCAGAAGTGATGCGTCACTGGCTTACCGAGCCTGAGCCAATCAGAGCAATCCCTGCCCACTAGGTCAGGTGACCACTTTCTTCCCGGGCTTTTGCTCACGATAAACGTAAACAGTAAAAGTTTGCTAATGAATTGAATTTGCATGCAATAGCATATAATTTATAGGGCAACTACGTAGCGAATGCGTACAAAGCCAAAGCGAATCAACTAATATTCGGATTTGCTTCGCAGCTGAAAATTTCCAAGATTCGATACGAATCAACAAATCGACAAATAGATTCGCTCTTCTCTAGTGTACACTGCTGCAATGTTCTACAGATACCAGTCTGCCTCATGGTCTGCACCGCTTATACTGCGCTTCTTGGTCTTCACCCCCCTATACTGTGCCTCATGGTCTGCACCCCCTATACTGTGCTTCATTGACTGCGCCCCACTATACTGTGCCCCATGGTCTGTGCCCACTATACTGTGCCTCATGGTCTGTGCCCCCCTATACTGTGCCTCATGGTCTGCGCCCCCCAATACTGTGCCTCATGGTTTGCGCCCCCTATACTGTCGGGGCCGTGAGAGTGCTCATAAGTGCCTTTTTTTCTATAGGATGTAAGCATGACCACAGTCTCCTCTAGCCAGCGCTGCACTGTCACCTGAGAATCTGATAGGGGGGTCTGAGGATCTGATATGGCGGTTTGATTTGAGGAGCCGATATGGCAGTTTGATTTCAGGATCTAATTTGAGGTCTGATATGTGGGTCTGATCTGAAAGGAAAGGGGGTATTTTTTGTATTGTCACACATTATAAGGGGGCATTTTCTACTTGCACACATTGTAAAGAGAATTATTACTACTGGGGGACTACGGGGAACATGATTACTAGTATGGGCACAATGGGAGCATTATTACTTTTGGGGCACAGTTGGGACATTAGTACTACTGGGGGCATGGTTAACACAGAGCACAGATAATAGATAATTATTTCTATTGGTGGGACTTTGGGGAGCACTGTTACTGTAGGGGCACCCTGGCACAGTATCAGCTTAGCACAGCTATTTTTATTTTGTTAGTTTGTTATTTTTATTTTATTTATCATCGCTTTGTTAAACTCTGCAGAGACAATAGATGGGCTGAAAGAAGTCATTATGATGGATTGATCTGAATGGAGACGATGAGGAAAGAGAATATTTAATCAGAGAGGAGAGGTCACTAGATGTAAGAAGTATGGGGCGATGTATTCTCCTGTACGTTTTGTAGAGCTGTGTGTAATAGTTTCCAAGTATGTCTTTAACAGTAGGGCTGAAGGGAAGGGGTTAGGTTGAGAATTTGGCATGGGAGGGGTGGGGGCACCATTTCAATTTTTGCCTCTGGCAGCAGAAAAGCTAGGCGCACCCCTGCCCATTGCCACAAAGCACTGAGGGAAGTAGGGGGGGCAGGCACATTCTTTGCACGGGGCCCTCTGCTGTCTGTGTGCACCCCTGGGTGGAGGACAACTTGGTCCGTTTGATTGTCTCCAGGCCCCCCATGGTGCTGAAAATCCTCTCTGAGATGACACTGGAGGCTGGGCAAGATAGAAGAAAAAGAGCGTGCTGTGCCAGTTAGAGCCACTGTTCCATTCTGCCTGCCAAGAAATCCATGGGGTCAGGGAACATGTACTGTACAGAGTGTATGTGGGCCTCAACCTGGGCATTGAGGTGGGAGCTGTTGACCTGCTGACTGGCCTCAGCCTGGCGTGGCACGTGGTAATACAGCTTCAGCATGCTGAGGAGGCTGAACTGGCTGCTGCTGCTACTGCCTGGCTGCCTCCCTTTCAGACACATTGGTGGCAGGCATCTGCTCACAGCAAGCTGCATATGCAGTGTATCCTGGTTATGACTTTCTGTAATTTGTCAAGCCCTTAAGAGGGAGGAAAGTATTCTCTGGCTGATCTGTGGGAGGTACGTGGCTTTTGCTCTTTATTGCTGCTGTCACCGCCTTTCTCTACTGATGTTACTTTCTCCTCAGCACCCCAATCTGGCTCCAAAGTCCTGTCCACACACAATCGTCATCATAGTCCTCACCCTCCCTGCCTCTTTTATCAGACTGTGGGATATCATGGTGGGCTCCTGGACCCCCCTCCCCTGATCTGTGTTTTCCCTGGCTGCCACTGTCACTGCCCCCACCACCAATGCCGTGGCTATAAGTGCAACTATAAGCACCACCGTCAACGCAGGTATGCATGAGGTCCTTAGCCTCCTCCCCAACCTCCCCCTCAGGGCAGCCTAAATGTTGATGGCTCTCACACAAGTCGGAATTCCCTCTAGAAATGGACAATAAAGACTGAGAGGGCTCCATTGAAAGCCTCCTCAGAGGCTGTAAGGAGGAGGAGCAGGACGAACACTGTGACTCCTGGCTCCATAGAATAGTGTCCGACTCCAAAGTCACCTCCATGTCATTCTGCTGTGACTGAAAGGAGGAGTGGGCCATCCAATATAGAATCTTATTCTCTTTCTCTTAAACAATATTGTTGAGCCTTTCTGAAGCCAGCAGGGACAACTGTGGCCTACTACTAATACTACTACTGTGGCTACTTATTGTGGCCGGCTGTTGTAGCTGGTGTTGTTACTACCCACATTCTGGCTCTGGTTCTTTCACTTCCCTTCCGTATTCCTGAAATTTTTCAGACTCTCAGATAATATTGTGCATTACCCTGTGTATTAGTGTACTAATCACGTATATGCTGGTTTCAATAAAATCAACAACAACCCACAAACAAAAAAAATTGACTGGAATATGCACTGAAACAACAGTATGTGTGCACTCTACCAACAGCGCAGAAGCTGAACGTGCTCCTGGTCAAGTTGCAGGTACTACAGTCTCTCCCTTTCCATGTGGTTAACTCTGCACATTTTGATGGCCAAGGTGGAGAGTCCAAAGCCATCATTACTTCTCTAAAAAGGCTGTACCAGCCCTGCATATGTATGTACAGCAGAAGGTGGGCCAGTCTTTGAGCCTGTTGGTGTCTGATACAGTTCATGGCAGGGCTGACGTGTGGACCTGTTACTATGGTCAAGAAAATATATGTCTTTACGGCCCACTGGGCGAAGGTTCTTTCGCAGGCACATGAGCAGCTTATTCAGGTGATGGCAATGCCGCTTCTACATTCTCATGCTGTGACTCTGGTGTCAATGTGCTCCTCTGCCTCCTCATTCTCTACCTATTCTTCAGCCTCCTCTGTAAGCACAGTTCAGAGAGGTCCTCAGGCATACCATTTAAGTAGAGGATGTAGGTGTCACACTGTTCTGCATCTGTCCAGCCTGAGTGAACCGAGTCACACCCGGGATGCATCCTAAAGATCGAAACATGGTCATTAATATCGAGAAGAACATTTTATCAGCGCTGTGCCAATGAGGGCTCACCCATGCACCCTGCATGGCGCACGTCTTTAATATGGTTCCTGAAGTCTTCCACTGAACTTCAAGATATCCATGAAACACCACTCTTACTGTGCAAAACATGCCCTCCTTGAGCTGCAAAGGCACAATGGTGTTCTTCAGTATTGCCTCCTATGTGGCGTTTCGACACGTTGAAATTCTACCCTCCACATGTTGGACTGTCTATATGAACAAAGGAAGGCCATGAACGATTACTTGATGATGCAGGCGAACAGAAGTACTCCCCTGTGTAACTTCCACGTTAGCCAGGGGCAGCTCATGCGTGACGCTTGACGTTTGCTCAGGCCCTTTGAATAGGCCACTTTATTTGTCCGTCACCAGAACTACGTGAAAAATTATGTCATTCCACTCCTTCACATCCTGGAGCAGATGCTGATAAATCTGACTGCCCAGGGCACAGGAGACGTGGTGCCTACATCTCATAGCCACCTGAGCCCTGTGGGAGGGCTGAGGAGGAGGATGAAGACATTAATGCCCAGGAATTGTATACAGAAATAGGTGGTTTATATGCCAAGCGACAGAGAGGAACAAGAGGAGCAGGAGGAGCTGGAGGGTGGTGAGAAAGACCAGGCAGATGACCCCGACAGACCGTAGCAGTATGCAGTGGAGATGGAGGCAGGGTAAAGAAGCTGGCTTAATATTAGACTGGTGCTGGATACGATGAAGTTATGTAGAGGCTGGCGCCTCTTCTTAACTTCCACGGATCCACCGCCAGATATAGGGGTTATTAAAACCGGCGTCTAAAATGTTGTTCTTAATAAATGACCCCCATAGTCTGTAAAGAAGCACTTAATACATATAGTACAAATTCAAAGGCAAAACCCCTAATTTATTCGGTAAGACAGGGATGAGAAAATTAATTCTATACAACTAGAATTTGTTATGAATTTTCAAAAACATTCAGATTCATCCCGCACAAGTGGTTTAAAATGGCGACCACCATTTTGCAGACCACAAGACAGAGACGAAGGTATCTGCTACCAGATTGTACCACCAGTTATCATTCCTTTGCCTAAGGCCATTTATGTTGCTGTAACTTTGACATTGCTAATGCTGCCTTGACATTAAAAATTTTGAAAGGAGTTCTATACAGTCCTAGGAGACCTCTGTGACAAGTGGGATACTTTTCATTTGGATCACATTTATTTGAAACAAAGTCACAGCAAGAATTGATATCCAAATAGATAAACAAAATCCAGCTCAGAGAAATCCACAGGTTCACAGAAAAGCTGAATATCTAAAACATAACTTTTAATTCAGTAAATAAAATCTAAGTCTATCAAAATAGCTCAGTACGAGCAAAATATATCACAAAACCTCCACCTTACAATACAAGTCAGCACAGATCAATAGTAGATAAATAGGCAGGTAGTAGTAACACAGGGTAGACAGGAGTCTGAATTCGGAAAATATATATATGCACCGGGTTACAGGGAAGGGAAAAATCCCTATTGGATAACCTGTTACTACCCCTCACCCCAGGGATGAGTCCTGAAGGTGGTCTCGTGCCTACCCCTGTCTATCCCTTCTCTTTCCCTGAAAAATTACCAAATTGTTAACCCGACGCATTAGAGGTTCATCAGGGGATGATGAAGGGTAATTACATCAGACACATAATTCAAAAGTCAGATGCATAATAAAAAGGGATGGTCAAAATTAAATGTATGACTCAGAGAACAAACACATTATTGGATAATATCAAAGAAAACCCAAGATATAAAAAGTCACTCAGAATTGTTATCATTCAAGAACTACAAACAATACAATACCAGTTCTGTGATAAAAGTATAGCATGCAGGGATGATAATACAACTATTCGATGGCGATTCAAAGATCAAATCATACATTGGAAACCTTACCTATGCCATAACCTAAAGATGGACATGCCCTATTTGAATGGAGCAGTATTCAATGTTGGAGCCCTTTAGAGATGTAGATCCTCCCTATTTTGTGCCAGGTAGATGTAGCAGACACAATATGATCATATAGGGAATGAATACTGCACAGGCTGTTCAAAAGATACATGTGTCAAACTGTCCAGATAGCCATGTCATATTGCACAACCAAACAAGGTAAGTTAATGTAGCCAGTATGTTGGATATAATGTGATACTATGGATATAGTCTATACCAAGGACCAGCCTATCACTATTCTTATACCACAACAATGGCCACATTATAAAAAGGGCCACAATAGATCATAAGCCCCCACAATTACATGAGCACGAGCCAGAGGCATATATTCAGGGTATAATATGCATGACAAAAATCATGTGAAAACTGGTCCGAAGACCTCTTACATAGTTCCAGGATAGGCAGGCATGGTACCCCAATGTAGTCAGTGTCTGAGCTCTGTTCCTGAGCAGGTTGGGACTGTTATTAGAAGCCCTCCTGTTTAAATACCGGGCATTCTGGCGCTAAAAGCCCTCTTTCCTGCTTGTGACATGCACGCCAGTAGTGCGCTCCAGCGAGCTAGTCGGTCTGGCTTCCGGTCACGTGATTAAAACTGCACACATGACAGCCAGCCGGCCGATATTCAAAGATGTGCGCTCCATTCTGGAGCGCACGCTTCGGGCACCAAATTAATCACCTGACTTGCCAGACAAACGTGGAATCACTTCCTCAGATTGCCCTGCAAAGCATTCCAACTTGGAGTGCAAACCATGGCAAGTCACATGATCGCATATCCACCCATCAGTTTGACAGGTAATGCTGGCAAGTAAAAGTAATGGCACAGAAAAGGAGAATATAAATTAAAGCTATATGGAAGCTGATTACTAGAATATGTCATAAAGACATCATGACATATACCCAAGGTCTTGAAATTAGGGTATCTTTGACAATAAATGAGGTAGAGGGAAAGGGACCTAAGATAATAGGACCCTTGATCTAAATGTTAGATAGTTAAAGATAATTGACAATCAAAAAGATGCTTCCCGCATCGATATGTTTAGCTGGTATAAGATGGTCACAGGGCTTTGAATGTATACACAAAATCCAAAAAGGGTTTTAGAACAAAACGAAATAGAGTGTCTTATTAAAAAGAGGTTGTGTAGTAAGTTGTAGAAAACCACGGCACTCACTGTCTTCATATGCAATAACGAGTTTATTCACCAACCAGCCGACGTTTCGGATCCAAGAGCCTTTTTCAAGCAAGTGTACAACAGCTATACCAGACATATATATAGGTGATACCCAAGAGTCCATAATAATCAATAAATAGAATGTGATCAAAACAATATGCATACCACAATCCCATAATACGATTCCCGGAGTCCAGCTCGATCTCCCGTATAAGCCGGCGTTCCATTAGTCAGACAGCGCATGCGTACACAGATCCTCGTAGTCTGTGGCAACCCTTTAATGAAATCTCAATTTTACGAGGTTGTGTCTACCATATCAGCCAAGTCTCAATACCTCTCTCTAGGGAACGCAAACCCAGAGGTATAGAAATAGTCTATTTGGCGTTATTCCCGATCCGATGCTTAGAATGTACCATCAGATCGGAGGAGACATCCTGCGCATGCGCCTACCGTATCCTAGTGATATAGACGCTTATCAGAAGGCAGGCGTCTAGAATGTATTGGCAAACGGGAGTAGGATTTAAATTCGGCATAAAGGACCGCCATTGTTAAGGAAAGCGGGACCGTTTGTAAGGAGTGAGGATATACACTGTAACCTCGACAGTGTATTGTACTTAGCCATATGAAATCACACTCTTATTACTCAGTTCACTTACTGGCAAAAGACCTTGAATAATGTATTTAAATTCTCGGGCTGAGAAACACACAGCAAGTGTGACGTCATGAGTGCTCCTATTAACCATGGGTATCACTCCTGGTTACAGGGGGCTAAGACTGTCACCACACACTCACACACCCACCCCTTCCTCTGAATACCCGTCCTCAATTGAGTGTAAGGGGCTAGAGGATAGAGGGGGGACATTTACTACTACAGCCCTGGGGTATAAACCCCTCATACCTAAAGACAAGGGGACATTTTTATAATCACAAAGGGGCATACATGCACCATAATCAGTGATGCCTGTCAACCCCTAGGTGTCCACCTTTTGCTGGTCAAAAAGTACCCAGTATTAGTAAACTGAAAATTAGGACCTGTAACACTGAACCGTCAGTCACTAATAACCTCAATATTCACATGTGCCGTCTCCCTGTGATAAATCACTTGGTCCACAGCCTCAAAATCCTTAAATGGGGTCCTATTGCCGTGTCTCCAGGAATTTCTTTCTGTATGTAGTATGTCCTAAAAATAAAAAAACATTGTTAATAAAAATCGTGACTGTTGTGAAAGAATGAAAATTACACAGCTAAGCCGGGCACTACATTTAAGATTACTTAAAATCACAGCGTAAACAAATTCAGCAGAGTCCAAGGGCGACCTAGAAGAGGGAGCCCACCCTAAATTCCCTATTGAGGCCCTTAGGTTCCATTGTGTCCAATTTGAAAATCCATTTTAGTTCCAGTCGTTTAAGAAAACGTTCTCTATCGCCTCCCCGACGGAGGGGCGATATACCATCAATAATCCTATATCTCAACTGTTAGACATTATGTTTCAGTTTCAAAAAATGTTCCGGTACTGAGGTCCATAAGGTTAACATCTTTTTTACCTGACAACAATTTGCGAATGGTATACCTGTGTTGATTGATCCTCAATTTACACGGCTGAGTAGTTTGTCCCACATAAAGCAGTCCACACGGACATTGTAAAAGATAAATAACATAATCCGATGAGCAGGTATAAAAATCTGTGATTTTATAACATTTTCCTGATCTCGGATGAGAGAAGGAGTTGCCTTTTAACAAGCTGTTACAATTGCAACAACTCAAGCAAGGGTAGCAGCCTTTTTTGGACGCCCTAGGTCTTTCCTCCCTGGTTACATCCGCTCGTACTAATCTATCCCCTAGGTTCCTAGATCTCCGAAATGACATTAGAGGGGGAGTCTGAAATTCTTCTATCCCCGGATAGAATTGGGATAGTATATGCCAGTTTTGTCTCAAGACCTGGGTTATACGTCTGCTCTCTGATGTATATGTGGAGACAAAGGGTATGCGTTTTTCCCTCACCCGTACCCGGGTAGATGTAAGTAATTGTGTCCGATCCTGTTCCTTCACTTTTGTCAAATGTCTCCTGACTAGGTTCCTAGGATATCTGCGTTTAATAAATCTATCACTCATCTGATTCAATCTGTTATCCATCAGTCCTTCATCAGACACGATACGTCTGACCCGCAATAGTTGGCTATAGGGGAGTGACTCTATCATGTTTCTTGGATGTGAACTCTCAAAGAGAGGCACATTATTCCTGTCTGTTGACTTAATGTGTAGATCTGTTTTGAGAGTATTATCATGTATATATATCAATGTATCCAAGAACTGCATTGATTGTTGTGAATGAACCACAGTAAATGTGAGATCCAAGTGTATAGAATCAATGTAGTTATGGAACTCTTCAAGTTGCGTTAGTGTCCCCTTCCAAATAAGGAATATGTCATCTATATACCTCATCCACCCTCTAGTAAGTTGATAGAGGGTGGATGGGTATATAGATGTCTCCTCTAAATGGGTCATGTATATGTTTGCGTAGGTCGGGGCCACGTTGGACCCCATCGCGGTACCCGACACTGCATATAAAATTGATCACCAAACAGAAAGTAGTTCTTGGTAAGTAAGATCTCAAGCAAAGAAAGTATAAAGGAAATCTGTCTATCCGAAAATGTTGAGCCTGTGAGGGCCCAATGTACAGCCTCCAAGCCCCTTTCATGATTAATGCTCGTATACAGGCTTGTCACATCAAAGGACACAAAAGTGTCCCCTTCCTCAAAATCAAGTTCCTGTGATCTAGATAGGAAGTGCGTTGTATCCCTGACATAGGAGCTAGTTTTTACAGAAAATGGTCTCAAAAGTTTATCAAGATAGATCGCAGCATGTGAGAAAACAGAATCAATGCCTGAGACAATAGGTCGACCGGGGGGATTATGAAGGTCCTTAGGTATTTTGGGCAAGATGTATAATAGAGGTGTAACTGGATGTTGTATGATCAAATAGTCATGTAGTTTTTCATCAATGATGTCATCTGCATAAGCACTGTCAACTAGTAGTTTTATCTGACGCATGATTTGAAACTTCGGGTCTGTGTCCAATGATTGATAAACATCAATATCCTGCAGCTGTCTATTAATTTCTGTGATATACTTGGACGTATCCATAATCACAATTGCCCCTCCCTTATCTGCCGCTTTTATTGTTAATTCTTGTCTAGTAGCCAGGGAGGAGAGTACCTCAAGTTCTTCCCTACTCAAATTAGGAGCATGACAACGCTGTGCATGCTCTCGTCTGATATCCATAACCCCAAGTTTTACAAGGGAAATAAAAGTTTCAATCGCCTTATTATTCAAAGGTGGTTGAAAGTCACTCTTGTTTCGTAGGCCCACATCCCGCAGTCTCAATATATCAAATACGTCAGGCTTATCAATAATGTTGGCATTTGTCATATTAACATCAGTGGAATCATCAAAAAATATCCTCAACTTAATCCTTCTAAAAAAGTTATGTAAATCAACCTCTATGTTAAACCAATCTACATCTGCAGTGGGGCAATATGAAAGCCCCTTACACAATAGTCTTTTTTCTACTTGTGTAAGTTCAACAGATGAAATATTTACCACCAGATTGTCATCCTCCCTCATTGTCTCGTCAATCTCGTTGGTGTCATGGTCTGTGATGTTTTGGCACCCATTGGTGGCTTCCTTGATCTTGTAACTCGTGTGTTGTCTTTTGTTTTTTACGTTGGTGTTTCCTACCGCCCCTCCTGGGGCGCCTTGAGGGCCTAAAAAATCTTGATCTCCACTATGTTCACCAGAGGATTCTGTGTCAGTAAATACTTCATGTTGTCCTCTTTGTCTCAGCGGTCTACGTTGTCTTGGTGGTCCAGGCCTCCTCTTTTGATTCACCGGTCCCATCTTGTAGATGTTACCGTTTTGATAGTCTTCCTCAGCCCTGAACCACTTCTGTCTTTTAGTTGTCTCGATATTCGTGCGATGTTTATGCAATGCAACTTTGGTCTGTTCCCACATTGTAGCATAATCCTGTGGGTTCATCATTGTTTTAAGTTGATTATTAATCAACTCAGCCGTGTAAATTGAGGATCAATCAACACAGGTATACCATTCGCAAATTGTTGTCCGGTAAAAAAGATGTTAACCTTATGGAACTATCAGTACCGGAACATTTTTTGAAACTGAAACATGATGTCTCACAGTTGAGATATAGGATTATTGATGGTATATCGCCCCTCCGTCGGGGAGGCGATAGAGAACGTTTTCTTAAACGACTGGAACTAAAATGGATTTTCGAATTGGACACAATGGAACCTAAGGGCCTCAATAGGGAATTTAGGGTGGGCTCCCTCTTCTAGGTCGCCCTTGGACTCTGCTGAATTTGTTTACGCTGTGATTTTAAGTAATCTTAAATGTAGTGCCCAGCTTAGCTGTGTAATTTTTATTCTTTCACAACAGTCACGATTTTTATTAACAATGTTTTTTTATTTTTAGGACATACTACATACAGAAAGAAATTCCTGGAGAAACGGCAATAGGACCCCATTTAAGGATTTTGAGGCTGTGGACCAAGTGATTTATCACAGGGAGACGGCACATGTGAATATTGAGGTTATTAGTGACTGACGGTTCAGTGTTACAGGTCCTAATTTTCAGTTTACTAATACTGGGTACTTTTTGACCAGCAAAAGGTGGACACCTAGGGGTTGACAGGCATCACTGATTATGGTGCATGTATGCCCCTTTGTGATTATAAAAATGTCCCCTTGTCTTTAGGTATGAGGGGTTTATACCCCAGGGCTGTAGTAGTAAATGTCCCCCCTCTATTCTCTAGCCCCTTACACTCAATTGAGGATGGGTATTCAGAGGAAGGGGTGGGTGTGTGAGTGTGTGGTGACAGTCTTAGCCCCCTGTAACCAGGAGTGATACCCATGGTTAATAGGAGCACTCATGACGTCACACTTGCTGTGTGTTTCTCAGCCCAAGAATTTAAATACATTATTCAAGGTCTTTTGCCAGTAAGTGAACTGAGTAATAAGAGTGTGATTTCATATGGCTAAGTACAATACACTGTCGAGGTTACAGTGTATATCCTCACTCCTTACAAACGGTCCCACTTTCCTTAACAATGGCGGTCCTTTATGCCGAATTTAAATCCTACTCCCGTTTGCCAATACATTCTAGACGCCTGCCTTCTGATAAGCGTCTATATCACTGGGATACGATAGGCGCATGCGCAGGATGTCTCCTCCGATCCGATGGTACATTCTAAGCATCGGATCGGGAATAACGCCAAATAGACTATTTCTATATCTCTGGGTTTGCGTTCCCTGGAGAGAGGTATTGAGACTTGGCTGATATGGTAGACACAACCTCGTAAAATTGAGATTTCATTAGAGGGTTGCCACAGACTAGGAGGATCTGTGTACGCATGCGCTGTCTGACTAATGGAACGCCGGCTTATACGGGAGATCGAGCTGGACTCCGGGAATCGTATTATGGGATTGTGGTATGCATATTGTTCTGATCACATTCTATTTATTGATTATTATGGACTCTTGTGAATAGGGTTGTTGATTGTTACTTGCACTTTATTGTGATGTATGGGCGGAACCAGGCAGGTGGGCCGGTATTCCGCCTGATTTCACCCAATCACATGTGGGTATCACCTATATATATGTCTGGTATAGCTTTTGTACACTTGCTTGAAAAAGGCTCTTGGATCCGAAACGTCGGCTGGTTGGTGAATAAACTCGTTATTGCATTTGAAGACAGTGAGTGCCGTGGTTTTCTACAACTTACTACACGATTCTCAGGGGCCTGGGGGCTGAGGCCTAACACTGCTGGCACCACCACCGCTTGAACCTAACACGGAAAAGTAGTGCTGCCTTATTCATTTTCTTTATTAAAAAGAGGGTTATAGAAAGCATGAGAAGGTTAGTCGTTCATTTAATCCCAAAGGCGACTGAGACTTTAACCGATATATCTACTCACACTCTTTATGTAGAATGTGTTGATTCCAGTCGCCCTTTCTTTGGGATTCATGGACGACTTCCAAAACCGTGAATTTAAAAGCCTCGGGTTTCCCTCCATGTGCTTCAATGATGTGATCCGCCACTGGTGTACTGCGTTTATTGATCACATCATTAACATGTTCAAGTACTCGCCTCCTCAGCTGCCTAAATGTCCTACCCACGTAATCCCGTGGGAACGGACATTGACATAGATATATCACTCCCCTTGTACGACAATTAACAAAATCTCTAATCAAGTATTCATGACCAGTGAACGAACAGAAATTTTCTTTGTTTTAACAATGACTCTGCAGGCTCTACAGTTGCCAAATTTATACAATCCATTAGGTCTTCTATCAGGCCAAGTGCCATGCTGTCTTGGACTTACATAGTGGCTATGGACTAGTCTATCACGTAGACTTTTCCCCCTGCGAAAGGTGATACTCGGGTAAGTTTTGATGGCATCAGATAGGTCAGGGTCCATCCGTAGAATGGGCCAATATTTAGTCAATATCTTTTTAACATCTTGACCGGCGTCATCATAGATGGAGATTATTTGAATGGGGCCATGTTGAATATTTTCATTATTTTTCGGGATCAGGAGAAAGTTTCTGTCCTGACTCTTAGCATGTTTAAAAGCCTCTGTTAACACAGTATTTGGATAGCCTCTCTGTCTGAATCTAGATTATAGCTTTCTAGATTCACAGTAGAAGCTCTCCATACTAGAACAGTTTCTCCTGATCCGAAGATATTGGCCCTTCGGTATACCCCTTTTCTGGGCCATGGGATGATGACTGTACCAATGGAGGAGGCTATTCGTAGCCATCATTTTGTGTAGATCGTAGTCGCTAATTTGTCTCCTTGTTTGGTCATTAAAATATCTAAAAATGTAATCTTGTCAATACCCAGTTCAAAGGAAAATGAGAGGTCAATATCATTCAAATTCAACATGTCAACAATTTCCCTAAATTGATCCTGATCCCCATTCCAAACAATAAAGATGTTGTCTATAAATCTAGACCAAAAAGCAATTTTATCTGTCCACCATACTGTGTCATCTGGAAAGACTATACGAACCTCCCGCCAGCCCAGGAGGAGATTTGCATATGCGGGAGCACAAGGGCTCCCCATAGCTTTCCCCCTGAGCTGGTGGTAGATCCGCCCATCAAACAAAAAATAGTTATGATTCAATACAAACTCAAGTAAATTGATGACAAATTGATTATGAATATTGTATTGAGTACCTCTAGTTTTCAGAAAATGAGATACTGCCCTTAGACCCTGGATATGAGGAATGGAGCTAAACAACGATTCAACATCGATGCTAGCTAAAATGCATGTGGAATTGAATGTAAGAGTTTCAATCTTACTTTAAAAAAATCCATCGTGTCTCTTGTATAAGATGGTAAAGCCGAGACATATTGACTGAAAAATCGATCGATATAAATGCCACAATTCTGAGTTAAAGAGTCCACCCCGGATACTATGGGTCTCCCTTTTAAGGGAGATGTACCCTTGTGGATTTTGGGCAGCCCATAGAAAATAGCTATCCGGAGTGGGCCCGGCAACATGAAGTCAAACTCATCTTTGCTGATACAGCCCGATTCCAGTGCATCCTGCAATAGATTTTTCAAGACTAGTATGAAAGAAGGTGTTGGATCAGATGGTAAAGTCTGGTAACAGCCAGTATCAGCTAAAAGATTCATACACATTTGTTCATAATCCCAGTTATTCATTACCACTACATTGCCTCCTTTGTCTGCAGATTTTATTACTATTGAATCATCTTTTTCCAGGTGAATAAGGGCTTCCATCTCATCCCTTGTGAGGTTATATGGATGGTATGAAACTTCTCAGATTTTTTCAATATCACGTAGAGTCATTTCCAGATATATATAACAAGATGGTCAGAATTATTTGGTGGCGGTGGTTTCTTGCTTTTTGGCCTCAGTTTTTTTCTAAATACTGCTCCATTCAAATAGGGCATGTCCATCTTTAGGTTATGGGATAGGTAAGGTTTCCAATGTATGATTTGATCTTTGAATCACCTTGGTATAGTTGTATTATCATCCCTGTATGCTATACCTTTATCACAGAACTGGTATTGTATTGCTGTTTGTAGTTCTTGAATGATAACAATTCTAAGTGACTTTTTATATCTTGGGTTTTCTTTGATATTATCCAATAATGTGTTTGTTCTCTGAGTCATACATTTAATTTTGACCATCCCTTTTTATTATGCATTTGACTTTTGAATTATGTGTTTGATGTAATTACCCTTCATCATCCCCTGATGAACCTCTAATGAGGGAAAACGCGTTGTGTTAACAATTTGGTAATTTTTCAAGGAAAGAGAAGGGATAGACAGGGGTAGGCACGAGACCAGGGAGTGTCGACCTTCAGGACTCATCCCTGGGGTGAGGGGTAGTAACAGGTTATCCAATAGAGATTTTTCCCTTCCCTGTAACCCGGTGCATATATATATTTTATAGTGTTACTACTATCTGCCTATTTATCTACTATTGATCTGTGCTGACTTGTATTGTAAGGTGGAGGTTTTGTGATATATATTGCTCGTACTGAGCTATTGTGATAGACTTAGATTTTATTTACTGAATTAAAAGTTATGTTTTAGATATTCAGCTCACATTTATTCGAACCTGAAATGAATTTTGAGAAATTCGCTTATCCCTACTACTATTTGCAGTACCAAGTACTTTAATACCTAAATGAAACTATACTGCACTTCCTAGTGATAACTGGCCTAGTAAACTGATATCATCATAATGATTGCTTTAGCTGTAAGGATGTTCTTTTAATAAAATGTTATTAATCATTCAAATTCACTAGTTCTAGCAATTTATTAATAGAATCCTCTTTTAGCTAAAGAGGGTAAGTCTGACACTGCTATTTAAATGAAGATCTGTGGTATATCAATGCATCCCAGGATAGTCATGTTGAAACTAGGACATCTTTTTTATGGTGTTCTTGAATGATGCTTATGGGTGAGGTCTTCTGAGGCTGTAAAAAGGGATATCCTGTATGCTAAGTAGTGTGCCTCTTGTGCCTCTAACATACCAACACTTGAAGAGCATTGATGTTGTAGCTGCCTTATCCCTCTTGGCCAATTATCCAAAACTCATGTACAGGGTCCAGGAGGGCTCATTTTAAGTAGGGTATGTATAATACATGTCCTAGTTTAGAAAAGTATTGACAGATTTGTTTTATACTAGAAAGAGTGTCCAAATAAGTAATAAATCTCTTTAAATGCTTAATTAAGGTAGGGAATTAGATTATGAAGGTTGGGAAGTGGGGCAATATCCCTAGGAAAACATCTTTGAGATTTCCCTGAGTAGTTGTTTAACATAAACTAGGAATAAAAAATGACTTCCATGGTCAAATTCAATGCAGTACAGTAAATAGTATATTGTACTCTGTTCATACTTGAGTTATGTCCCTATATTTAAAAAAACAGACCCAATGAAACATTTACATATCTATTATGAGTCAAATGAGGGGAAGGATAATAACAAATAGATCATGGATCCTGTAAAACCAGAAGCCATGAAGTCAGAAGTGTGAACACATCCTTTCTACTTTATGCATATAAGAATAAACGTTGTTCCTAATGATTAAAAATGTCTCCCATAATTTACTAATCAATACCATTTGAAAAAAATAAAAAATAACTTGATGCAAAACATAGTCTGAAATTCAACGTTTATCAGTCACATGGCCTAGGCCTAGATACCAAGCACAGCTACTACATAATGTACCATGCTGTGCTTGGTTAGCGTCGATAAGGCTGTTGTTGAGGATAAGTCATCAGTAGAGATGAGCGAAGTTTTGAAAAATTCGATTCAGCAGCTGCGCCGAATTTTGACAAGAAATTTGATTTGTTACGAATACTGTTGAGTGAGCATGCTCGCCCAAGCACTCTATCCGCTTGAGCATCGGTATGCTCGACACATGGCGGTGTTCGGCCAAACACCGCGTGTGCTCGAGTGCAATGCTCGAGTCTCCTGCCCGCACGTTGTTCACTGCTACGCAGCGAATAAACGTGCAGGAAAGTACTGGCATTCACTGTAATGCCGTAGCCATGTTGATTTGTACGCTAATGCTACGCATTGTATGCTAATGCATACGATTTCTATGCTAATGCTACGCATTGTATGCTAATGCGTACAAATTTGTATGCTATTGCTACGCATTGTACGCTAATGCGCACAAATTTGTATGCTAATGCTTAGCATTGTACGCTAATGCGTACAAATTTGTATGCTAATGCTACGCATTGTGCGCTAATGCGTACAAATTCAGTTAATTAGCGTACTTTTACGAATGAAAGCAGTGAAAGAGGAGAAGTCGCGATTCTGACCTTTTCCTATGAACCAGACACCCTCCCCATGCTGTTCCCTAACCGTTTCTGTGGTGTTTCCACCATTTTCTCACATTTCTCTATCAACCAGACACCCTCCCCTCTACAGAGCAGGGGGTGCCTGGTCTTCTCCCACTGACTTCCATTATACTTGGGTCCTCGGCCGAGCACTCGAGCACTACCTAGTGTTCGGCCAGAGCACCCGAGCACCCGAACATCGGGGTGCTCGATCATCACTAGTTACAAATTAATTTGCCATTAGTCGCTGTGTTAAAACCCTATTCAGTCCAATTAATGGGATCATTTTCAACAACCACTTAAACAGAAATGAACCTGTTTAATGGCCATTAAAAACATTAATACGCTAGTCCAATATGGCCTTTTGGGTCTAAAAATAAAAAAAAATGCACTCACATCCATTTGCTCGCGCATAGGTAGTTTGCTCCTCTCTTGAGTGGAAAGGACCTTCCAAAGGACCTGCGCTGAGCGAGATGACGCTCACTGCGTGCTCCCAGTTGACGTCATCTAGCCGACATTTTAGGGAAAATGATTTGTTAGCACGAAGTGCAAGGAAATTTTACTATTTTTCCTAAACTTTGGATAACTTTGGATGGATGCTTCAATTTGCTCAGCACTAGTCATCAATTAAAAAGTCTCATGAAATGTGCAATACATTTAGGTACTATGATATTGTAGCCACAAAAGTGCACATTACTTAATGTTTCTATTTCATCCATTTGAATTGGATATACTGGTGAACCATTAATCTCACAGTCAGATACAAAGGTCAGGCCTTACAATTTTCAAGTCTAATTTAAAGGGCATCTGTCACCTATGAAACTGGCTGACCTGTTGCATGTGCACTTGGCAGATGAAGACATCTGTGTTGGTCTCTCAAGTTATAATGAAGGTATATCAAAACAGTAATGTCATAAAGATAAATCCAATAAAACTATCAACCAACTCTGCTGCAGTGTTGTTCATAGTGAGTGTGTTTACTGATCATGGTAAATTACCAGTGTTTGACTCCAATCTATTTTGGCCTTTATGACCTAGTCCCCTGACATAGCAGCCCTAATGTGCCTTTAAGGTCCTCATTGTAATACCAGGTGGTGTGCAGGAAGGGTTGCATTACTATGCTTCTTTCTTCCGGAGTTAAAGCTACATTGATGAACTGACGCCATCTTTTGAAAAATCTTTTTGTCATGGTTTGTTTTTTGGTTTCCGTCTCCAGCCTTACCAGGTACATGTATCTTTTCAACATAGTAGTGACTTCTAAAGTAGAGGGAATGTTTGGGGAAAGCCAGTGCTGTAATATTGCACTTTTTGCAGCCATTAAAGTAATGTGTATCAGAGCCGGCATGCCACCCCTTCCTCTGAAGTGTCATCAGGGGATGTTATAGAGTGGAACAATAAGGGCATTGGGGCCATTTGTAGTGGGTGTTTCCATAATTTTGTGGTCAGAACGAGCATATCTCTCCAGAAAGATTGTATTTTTTGGCATTGCTAGATGCAGTGGTAAAGATCTGCCTGCTCTGTCAAGCATTTTGGACAACGTGTCATTCTATCTGGACGAGTGTTGGATGCTGGGATAGTGAATGCATATATTGCTGCATTGATGAGTCTGTACTATGTACTTCTCCATGTTTCACTTATGCTATGCTTACGAACTAGATGCATTCCTTCCAATAATCTCCGAGTGATCTCTGGAATCTTTAATGCTTTTTCCCAGTAGGGAAAAGTGATAGGTTGTTCTGATTTAGTTCCTTTTGTCATAAGGGACCTGTAGAGACCTGATATTGTGTTCCTCGCCTGTGGTCCTCCTATCCATTTGTCAAATTGGTTATCTATAATTTCCTGCGAGTAAGTCACCTCTGACAAAAAGATTTTAGCTGTAAATACTGAAAGGACTGCAAACCCTTTAATGCATATTTTTGAATGAGTTCAGAGAGGGATAGTAATCTAGGTTCAGTAAGGTGAAGTACATGCTTAAGTGTTATTATTAGAGATGAGCAAATTTTTCAAAAATGTGATTTGGCTGGTTCACCGAATCTTCCGAAAAGATTTGCTTCAATCCGAATAAATTTGTGGCGAATCGCGTTAAAAAACGGCTACTTTTGGGCTGCAAAGAGTCTGGATAGTGGTGTAGAACAATGTGCCTTGCAGTAAAACGCATAGGGAGTAGTGTTGAGCGAGGACCTCTGTGCTCGTATGCTCGGGTGCTCTGGCCGAGCACTCGAGCATAATGTTAGTCAATGGGACTAAACCAGGCACCCCCCGCTCGGAAGAGGGGAGGGTGTCTGGTTAATAGAAAAAGGTCAGAACCGCAACTTCTCCTCTTTTACTCCTTTCCCTCGTAAAAGTATGCTAACTAACTGAATTTGTACGCATTAGCACACAATGCATACGCATTAGCGTCTAAATGCGTACGCATTAGCATACAAATTCGTAAGCATTAGCATACAATGAGTAGCATTAGCGTATAAATCAACATTACAGTGAATGCCAGCATTGCGCTGGAGTACACTCGGTGTTCGGCCGAGCATGCTCGCTCAACACTAATAGGGAGTCTACTGTGGTAGTGAAAGAATACTGTGAGCCAGTGTGACAAGCACATAATAGGCTTCGCTCTTAGAATCGCTGCACACTTTTATGTATTTGGGCACTTAAGGGGCCAAAACTCACCAACCAACTCAAGTCTGAACTCAGTCTTACAGGTCAATGTTAGCGCCAGCTATAAAGAATCGTGCAGAGGCCCAAGATCCTACTAGAGCGCCAAAAGCGCACGCCTTTTACACTAATTCACTGATTCCACATACATTTCGACAGAACCTGTTCTATTACACGCTTATACAAGCAGAGCCCCCCAGACAGGTTGGAGATGGCAGTAGCAGCAGCATCAGCAGACTATAGAGTGGCACGACAACAGTGTGGCCAGGTGGCAGCAGCATGAGTAGGCCACAGAGTGGCAGAATGACAGACCCTGGAAGTGGCATCAGCAGTGGAAGTAGTACAATTTGGAGGCCACAGAGTGGCACAATTACCTAATTTTGAGTAGCGGCAGCTAGGAGACGGCATGTGGAGTCGGTGGCGACAGCAGCATCAGGCCGGAGAGTGGCATGATGACATACCCTGAAGAGCAGACCATAATAAAAAAAAATTCTCGGCTTTTTGGTTAAGAACAACTGTAGTATATCTTCTTATCAGTATCGGGGCTGGTTATGACAGCAGGCAGGAACATAAGACAGAGGAGGTGCAGTGAAGGCTCCAGCTTTGCCTCAACTGTGGCAAAATGTCAGTATTGACACAGTATGCCAAGAAAGCTCGAAGTTCCATCTTGAGATCGAGCTGGCAGTCTGCAGGGAGCTGAGCTACCACCTGTGGGAGCCCCTGCCTCTGGCCTCCCCCATGCTCATTGCTGAGTGTCCAGGGGGCCGGAATTGTTTACTTTTAAAAATTTGAGTGTTAAAAACAAACAGGGTTTCCTATGTACTTGAGCTTTGAATAATGGAATAGGACTACAGAACGTACCAAAAATTTACGAGTGACATGCTGCTGCCGAGCAGAAGGTCAAAAAATTCTAATCAATTTACTAGGCCAACGAGTGGCACCGTAACAGCAGCTGCAAGTGGCAGCAACAGTCGGACAAATTTACTAGGCCACAGAGTAGCACCGAAACAGCAGCTGCAAGATGCAGCAGCAGTCGAATACATTTACTAGGCCACCGAGTGGCACCGTAACAACAGTTTTAAGAGGAAGCAGCAGTCGGACAAATTTACTAGGCCAACGAGTGGCACCGTAACAGAAGCTGCAAGAGGCAGCAGTCAAACTAATTTCAAGGCCACAGAGTGGCCCCATAACAGCAGCTGCAAGAGACAGCAGCAGTCGAATACATTTACTAGGCAAAAGAGTGGTACCGTAACAGCAGCTGCAAGAGGCAGCAATCAAACTAATTTCAAGGCCACAGAGTGGCACCGTAACAGCAGCTGCAAGAGACAGCAGCAGTCGAATACATTTAGTAGGCCAACGAGTGGCACCGTAACAGCAGCTGCAAGAAGCAGCAGTCAAACAAATTTCAAGGCCACAGAGTGTCACAGTAACAGCAATTGCAGTAGGCAGCAGTCGAACAAATTTCAAGGCCACAGAGTGACACCGTAACAGCAGCTGCAAGAGGAAGCAGCAGTCAAATACATTTAGTAGGCCAACGAGTGGCACCGTAACAGCAACTGCAAGAGGCAGCAGTCGAAAACATTTACTAGGCCATCGAGTTGCACCGAAACAGCAGCTGCAAGAGGCAGCAGTGAAACAAATTTCAAGGCCACAGAGTGGCCAGCAGCTGCAAGAGGCAGCAGTCGAACAAATCTCCAGGCTACACAGTGGCACCGTAGCTGCAGCTGCAAGAGGCAGAAGCAGTCGAATACATTTACTAGGCCAACGAGTGGCACCGTAACAGCAACTGGAAGAGACAGCAGCAGTCGAATACATTTACTAGGCCATCGAGTTGCACCGTAACAGCAACTGCGAGAGACAGCAGCAGTCGAATACATTTACTAGGCTATCGAGTTGCACCATATCAGCAGCTGTAAGAGGCAGCAGACAAACAAATTTCAAGGCCACAGAGTGGCACCGTAACAGCAGCTGCAAGAGGCAGCAGTCGAACAAATTTCAAGGCCACAGAGTGGCACCGTAACAACAGCTGCAAGAGGCAGCAGCAGTCGAATACATTTACTAGGCCATCGAGTTGCACCATAACAGCAGCTGTAAGAGGCAGCAGACAAACAAATTTCAAGGCCACAGAGTGGCACCGTAACAGCAGCTGCAAGAGGAAGCTGTCAAACAAATTTCAAGACCACAGAGTGGCCCCGTAACAGCAGCTGCAAGAGGAAGCTGTCAAACAAATTTCAAGACCACAGAGTGGCCCCATAACAGCAGCTGCAAGAGGCAGCATTCGAACAAATTTCAAGGCCACAGAGTGGCCAGTCGAATACATTTACTAGGCCAACGAGTGGCACCGTAACAGCAACTGGAAGAGACAGCAGCAGTCGAATACATTTACTAGGCCATCGAGTTGCACCGTAACAGCAACTGCGAGAGACAGCAGCAGTCGAATACATTTACTAGGCTATCGAGTTGCACCATATCAGCAGCTGTAAGAGGCAGCAGACAAACAAATTTCAAGGCCACAGAGTGGCACCGTAACAGCAGCTGCAAGAGGCAGCTGTCAAACAAATTTCAAGACCACAGAGTGGCCCCGTAACAGCAGCTGCAAGAGGCAGCAGAAGTCGAATACATTTACTAGGCCAACTAATGGCACCGTAACAGCAGCTGCAAGAGAAAGCAGTCAAACAAATATCAAGGCCACAAAGTGGCCAGCAGCTGCCAGAGGCAGCAGTCGAACAAATTTCCAGGCCACACAGTGGCACCGTAGCAGCAGCTGCCAGAGGCAGAAGCAGTCGAATACATTTACTAGGCCAACGAGTGGCACCGTAACAGCAACTTCAAGAGACAGCAGCAGTCGAATACATTTACTAGGCCATCGAGTTGCACCGTAACAGCAGCTGCAAGCGGCAGCAGACAAACAAATTTCAAGGTCACAGAGTGGCACCGTAACAGCAGCTGCAAGAGGCAGCAGCAGTCGAATACATTTACTAGGCCAACTAGTGGCACCGTAACAGCAGCTGCAAGAGAAAGCAGTCAAACAAACTTCAAGGCCACAGAGTGGCCAGCAGCTGCCAGAGGCAGCAGTCGAACAAATTTCCAGGCCACACAGTGGCACCGTAGCAGCATCTGCCAGAGGCAGAAGCAGTCGAATACATTTACTAGGCCAACGAGTGGCACCGTAACAGCAACTTCAAGAGACAGCAGCAGTCGAATACATTTACTAGGCCATCGAGTTACACCGTAACAGCAGCTGCAAGCGGCAGCAGACAAACAAATTTCAAGGTCACAGAGTGGCAACGTAACAGCAGCTGCAAGAGGCAGCAGTCGAACAAATTTCAAGGTCACCAAGTAGCACCGTAACAACAGCTGCAAGAGGCAGCAGCAGTCGAATACATTTACTAGACCAATGAGTGGCACCATAACAGCAGCTGCAAGAGGCAGCAGTCAATCAAATTTCAAGGCCACAGAGTGGCCCCGTAACAGCAGCTGCAAGAGGCAGCAGCAGTCGAATACATTTACTAGGCCAACTAATGGCACCGTAACAGCAGCTGCAAGAGTCAGCAGTCGAACAAATTTCAAGGCCACAGAGTTTCACAGTAACAGCAATTGCAAGAGGCAGCAGTCGAACAAATTTCAAGGCCACAGAGTGGCACCGTAAAAGAAGCTGCAAGAGGCAGCAGCAGTCGAATACATTTAGTAGGCCAATGAGTGGCACCGTAACAGCAGCTGCAAGAGGCAGCAGACAAACAAATTTCAAGGCCACAGAGTGGCACCGTAACAGCAGCTGCAAGAGGCATCAGTCGAACAAATTTCAAGACCACCGAGTGGCACTGTAACAACAGCTGCAAGAGGCAGCAACAGTCGAATACATTTACTAGACCACAGAGTGGCCCCGTAACAGTAGCTGCAAGAGGCAGCAGCAGTCAAATACATTTACTAGGCCAACTAATGGCACCGTAACAGCAGCTGCAAGAGTCAGCAGTTGAACAAATTTCAAGGCCATAGAGTGTCACATTAACAGCAATTGCAAGAGGCAGCAGTCAAACAAATTTCAAGGCCACAGAGTGGCACCTTAAAAGCAGCTGCAAGAGGCAGCAGCAGTCGAATACATTTAGTAGGCCAACGAGTGGCACAGTAACAGCAGCTGCAAGAGGCAGAAATCTAATACATTTACTAGGCCACCGAGTGGCACCGTAACAGCAGATGCAAGAGGCAGCAGTCGAACAAATTTCAAGGCCACACAGTGGCACCGTAGCAGCAGCTACAAGAGGCAGCAGCAGTCGAATACATTTAGTAGGCCATCGAGTTGCACCATAAAAGCAGCTGCAAGAGGCAGCAGTCAAACAAATTTCAAGGCCACAGAGTGGCCCTGTAACAGCAGCTGCAAGAGGCAGCAGCAGTCGAATACATTTACTAGGCCAATGAGTGGCACCGTAACAGCAGCTGCAAGGGGCAGAAGTCGAACACATTTACTAGGCCACAGAGTGGCACCATAACAGCAGCTGCAAGAGGCAGCAGTCAAACAAATTTCAAGGCCACAGAGTGGCACCATAGCAGCAGCTGCAAGAGGCAGCAGTCGAACAAATTTCAAGGCCACACAGTGGCACCGTAACAACAGCTGCAAGAGGCAGCAGCAGTCGAATACATTTAGTAGGCCATCGAGTTGCACCATAAAAGCAGCTGCAAGAGGCAGCAGTCAAACAAATTTCAAGGCCACAGAGTGGCCCTGTAACAGCAGCTGCAAGAGGCAGCAGCAGTCGAATACATTTACTAGGCCAACGAGTGGCACCGTAACAGCAGCTGCAAGGGGCAGAAGTCGAACACATTTACTAGGCCATTGAGTGGCACCATAACAGCAGCTGCAAGAGGCAGCAGTCAAACAAATTTCAAGGCCACAGAGTGGCACCATAGCAGCAGCTGCAAGAGGCAGCAGTCGAACAAATTTCAAGGCCACACAGTGGCACCGTAACAACAGCTGCAAGAGGCAGCAGCAGTCGAATACATTTACTAGACCAACGAGTGGCACCATAACAGCAGCTGCAAGAGGCAGCAGTCAATCAAATTTCAAGGCCACAGAGTGGCCCCGTAACAGCAGCTGCAAGAGGCAGCAGCAGTTGAATACATTTACTAGGCCAACGAATGGCACCGTAAAAGCAACTGCAAGAGGCAGCAGTTGAAAACTTTTACTAGGCCATCGAGTTGCTCCGTAACAGCAGCTGCAAGAGGCAGCAGTCAAACAAATTTCCAGGCCACACAGTGGCACCGTAGCAGTAGCTGCCAGAGACAAAAGCAGTCGAATACATTTACAAGGCCAACAAGTGGCACCGTAACAGCAACTTCAAGAGACAGCAGCAGTCGAATACATTTACTAGGCCATCGAGTTGCACTGTAACAGCAGCTGCAAGAGGCAGCAGTCGAACAAATTTCAAGGCCACACAGTGGCACCGTAGCAGTAGCTGCCAGAGAGAGAAGCAGTCGAATACATTTACAAAGCCAACGAGTGGCACCGTAACAGCAGCTGCAAGAGACAGCAGCAGTCGAATACATTTACTAGACCAACGAGTGGCACCATAACAGCAGCTGCAAGAGCCAGCAGTCAAACAAATTTCAAGACCACAGAGTGGCCCCGTAACAGCAGCTGCAAATGGCAGCAGCAGTCGAATACATTTACTAGGCCAAATAATGGCCCCGTAACAGCAGCTGCAAGAGGCAGCAGTCAAACCAATTTCAAGGCCACAGAGTGGCACCGTAGCAGCAGCTACAAGAGGCAGCAGCAGTCAAATACATTTAGTAGGCCATCGAGTTGCACCATAAAAGCAGCTGCAAGAGGCAGCAGTCAAACAAATTTCAAGGCCACAGAGTGGCCCCGTAACAGCAGCTGCAAGAGGCAGCAGCAGTCGAATACATTTACTAGGCCAACGAGTGGCACCGTAACAGCAGCTGCAAGGGGCAGAAGTCGAACACATTTACTAGGCCACTGAGTGGCACCATAACAGCAGCTGCAAGAGGCAGCAGTCAAACAAATTTCAAAGCCACAGAGTGGCACCTTAAAAGCAGCTGCAAGAGGCAGCAGCAGTCGAATACATTTAGTAGGCCAACGAGTGGCACAGTAACAGCATCTGCAAGAGGCAGAAATCTAATACATTTACTAGGCCACCGAGTGGCACCATAACAGCAGATGCAAGAGGCAGCAGTCGAACAAATTTCAAGGCCACACAGTGGCACCGTAGCAGCAGCTACAAGAGGCAGCAGCAGTCGAATACATTTAGTAGGCCATCGAGTTGCACCATAAAAGCAGCTGCAAGAGGCAGCAGTCAAACAAATTTCAAGGCCACAGAGTGGCACCATAGCAGCAGCTGCAAGAGGCAGCAGTCGAACAAATTTCAAGGCCACACAGTGGCACCGTAACAACAGCTGCAAGAGGCAGCAGCAGTCGAAAACATTACTAGACCAACGAGTGGCACCATAACAGCAGCTGCAAGAGGCAGCAGTCAAACAAATTTCAAGGCCACAGAGTGGCCCCGTAAACAGCAGCTGCAAGAGGCAGCAGCAGTCGAATACATTTACTAGGCCAACGAATGGCCACCGTAAAAGCAACTGCAAGAGGCAACAGTTGAAAACTTTACTAGGCCATCGAGTTGCTCCGTAACAGCAGCTGCAAGAGGCAGCAGTCAAACAAATTTTCCAGGCCACACAGTGGCACCGTAGCAGTAGCTGCCAGAGACAGAAGCAGTTGAATACATT